>CAVOJK010000446.1:0-27874 GCA_963695495.1 Hololepta plana | reverse complement strand
TCTCTGTAATCAGAAAGTGAAAAGAATAATGCATAATCAGAAATCTGAAGGATTTGTCACTTTCACACATGTTACTGAAGATCAACTTGGAGTTGAAAAAAGCTCATTTTTGGATTATGCGCGGAACCAAGATGGCCTTTACCGAAGGGGTGCTACCTTCGAATGAAAAAGGTGGGAAAGTATTTTTAGGGTCGGCGATATGGTCTACTTCTGGACAAGCAATACTTGCCGTTCGCTGCAAGCAGTTCACTACCCAAACCTTCATCAGAAAATGCAACTTCCTGTTATACACTTCCAGCTATCGAAAACACTGTGAGTGCTTGATCGAGCATGATTCTACTGATTTTTTTTCACCCTTCGAATTTCAGGCGAATCTGGTGGGAGCGCCGTCGACATATGGAAAACTTCGCTTTTGTCCTTCGAAAAACATGAAAACGTGAGTCCTTTACAATTAGAGATGACAGGCCAGAAAAAAACAAATCTCAAAGTTTCTGACAACATTTTCCCCCGAAAACGCTAAAGAACGGTGGCCATCATTTCCTAATTCCGAAATTCGGTTGACACCTTTGTCAATCATAAGTTGGTATGTTCACACCCACTCTCTTGTGATTGAACCATAATCATATGAAAACCTTCAGGTGCTCTCGAAGAGCTAGTCTTCTGCAAAATGTATATTTGACTAGAGCCAAACTTCCTGATGGAAGTATGTAAGTTTTGCTTTGTGTTTTTTACTCTCGTTGTTGTTTTTATAACGACTTTTGAAGCTCAAAAAATCGATTTATCTCCAGTGTAAAATCCATCTTCTGGCTGTGCCCAGCAACGAGCGAATGCTGCGAGTGGGAATGTTGCGATGCAAACAGAAAAGAGTATGGTTTGCCTTATTTTATACCTGAATTCGTTTTTCATATCTCTCCTATTCAGGGTGTCCTTCGAAAAACATGGAAACGTGAGTCATTCACAATTAGATGATAGGCCAGAAGAGACAAAGTAATTCTAAAAACTATTTTTCCCGGAAGAGCGGAAGGACAGTGGCCATCATTCCTTGAAGGAGCCAGGATATCGTCTGTTATGTTTCGTATGAAATATTCTTATAACACATCTCTTTTTTTACCACTATAAAGTGTCATAAGCATTGTTCATCAATAACTATTTGGCAAAACAGGGTCTAGAAAATTTCGTAAAATTCTATAATATTATATGATACAGTTTTGCAGTGAGCAGCCTTGGTTCATACTCCTCTTCTTCCCTATTGTTTATGGCATCGCTTGGATCATAGAAAAACTCAGAAAAAAAGTGCTTGCGAATCGCGGTGAGTCCTCATGGTATTTCTCCCTTGCACCCCAGTGATACCCGATAGAACTCATTTCCACCAAAACATGGAACGATAACCATTTTTCGCAACATCTTTCGTTGTGTGCAAACGTGTTCGAACACTTTCAGAAACGTGCAGTGAGAGTATATAATGCTTTTCAGAATGAGCATTGTGGTGTTTGAACTCTTCTTCAAGTAATTAGCTCTCAACCTTACAAACATTTCATTCAGGCACTCGGACTGAGGTTCCACGAAGAGAATTTCGTCTACCTAACTTTCTGAGGAGAGAAGTTCGTCCACCTGGATTACCACGTAGAGAAGTTCCTTTGTCCAACGTCGCACCGAGAGCAGCTCCATCGATGAATAGAGTTCCGAATTTGAATACTAGCACAACTACTCTTTCAACAATTGTTAGTACTTCAACTACAAATACTTGATTTTTTCCAATTTGTTTGCAGGTCGTAATGATAACAGAAGTTATCCTTTATTACTAATCTCAAATCGATTGGCTCATCTGTCGGTTTGCTCGTTGGTTGACTGTCACAATTCTTAGTTTTGGTGGAACCCAACCTTCATTTTTCTCCCCGCCCGGATTACAGTGAAGATGATATTAATGATTGCAGTAGATCTAAAAATAACAGAAGTTGGGTTATGGAAAGTCTTTCGCTGTTCCAAGAGAAGAGACCAATAACGGCCATGCTCAAAATCATTCAGCCGTAGCGTGCCATTATTCATACGTCTAAATTTCGATGTCTTTTGGTAGGTCAACGCACGGTCGCCACAGACAACTCAATTATTTCAAAACATCCTTTTTCTCATACGCTGTTGATGCTTACTTTTGAACTGTGTTCACGATTCTGGATGCAATGATAACTGACCATCGCAGTGTGTTTATTCTATCTACCTCGTTATGATGAAGATTTCATTCGTATTCTCAACCCGACTGTCTTTGTCATACCTAGTTTGGAAGATTTCGAGTCCGTTCTAGTAAGTGTCATCAAATAGATAGGAAAGTTGGCTCTTATTGTTGTTTCAAACTTCGGAACGGTTCACTCTTTCGACCGCTGCAATGTTCCATTCAAGCCATCTGACGCTTCACATGTGGTTTCATGACATGACCTCTAGTTCGTGCAAGAAGAGCAAACATCACTCTGTCTGTTCAACGAAAGACAGACCGAGTGAACTAGACGCTGCGTATAAGACACCACAAGCCTCATTTTCTGAAACACTGATACCGTGAACTTTGCTCGGATATAGAGCGGGTAGTGAAAAATCCCATGACAAGGCTCTGTAGTCCAGTCTGCCTGAACAGTCTGAACAGTCGCTCTGCTGGCTTCCAACAACGTTCAGGCTACCGTAACCAGTTTTTTAGTCGAAGAAGAAACAACTGTTCCAACTTTTACAGCGTGCCTCTCAGCGTTTCTACTGTAGGGGTGTAAAATATTACTAACAAAAACACCTTTTTCAGTGTTGTCTCAACCTTTGACGGAAATGATGCTTCAACTCGAAAAAATTAACCTTCCTCTTTTCTCATGAGAAGCTAAAAATAGTGCATGACTCAGAATTGTGACGTAGATTCGTTCTCTCTACGTAGTTCTGCTCTGCTCTTTCTCTAGTCCTCTGTTTCTCTCTATGACCTCCAGTGCCCCTTTCTCTCTCGCTGCCATTCACCTTCTTTCCTTCTCTCTCTCTCCCTCTCTCTCTCTCTCTCTCTCTCTCTCTCTCTCTCTCTCTCTTCCGTCTCGCGTCTAGCTCTTTGTCCTTCTCTTACTCTGTAATGTCTTCTCTCCCGACTGACCCCCAGGCCCAGCCAGTAAATATCTGGAGTGTGGTCAGTAGGGAGAGATGAGAGAGATCGAGAGATGAGGAGGATATTTCTCCACATGAGGAAGGAACGCGTCTGTGCATGATATAAAGTATCGACTGTAATTCCACGATGATCATAAATTCAATCTTTTTTGTTTTGTTTTTTTCGATTTTTTTTAGCTCTAATGTCATGAACAAAATGCCCTTCCTAGAGTTGAGTTTGATGTATTATGGCTGGACAAACACAACGTGCTATTTTTTCACTCGACGTAAGCATCTCTGGACAAGGTGAATCATTGTAAAAATACGCCAACCATTTTCCAGTGGAGATAGGCAAAATGCAACTGCGTTCCAGCTCAAAAAGCGATTGTATTGCATTGACGCAAAGAGTTAGATTGCAAATGGAATGATTTAGCTATATCTCGTAGCACAATGTGGTTTAGCTGAAACGCAATGTTAGGAAGCTTCAAAGGAAGCCTAAAATTTTTGGGAGGAATTCACTCTTTTAAATGACAATTGCATATTGCGCTCGCCTGAATCATGACTTCAAAACCTATGAGTAGAGCAAATTCCAGTTTCTACATTGTTTTGGCACTGATCCAAGCTGTAGCCGGCAACGGATGCTGCGGCAGATGGACGTACGCAGGCCGAGAGGACAACACGGAGGATCGAGCTCATTGTGACTGTCGCCGGGTCGGTGGAGGACGATCTTCAGATTGGACCACTGTCTATGGCAAGACTCATTCTGGTGACTATCATGGCTATTTCAGGTGACTCGCATTTCTTATCAGTGATTGGCTTCTGTTAGAATAAAAACAATCGACCGCTTTTTTACACTCAAAGTTACTGTTGATCATCCTTCCAAAGATTTGGGTATTTCACTTTCACTCAAACAGCTGCAAAAAATATTTTTCAGAGGAAGTGGTCTCTCCTACAGATTAAAGTCTTCGGAGCCTATAATGACCCCAAAACATATCTCCACCTACTTTCTATTGCATGGGTTAGTTGAACAAAGTCATATGAAGTCGACGCTCGACTAATATTAGCACAGATCACTTGTGTTGTCCACAAGTTTATTTAGTTTTTTTGGAAATCAAGTCGTACTGAAATTCCCGACGAACACCCCATCAATTGAATTTGCAGTTATACGCATAGTGTGCATTCATCGGGTGTTCACTCTAGCTCCGCTTCTAGTGAGTTCATAGCACAATCAATAGTGTATAACAACAAACCCACTCAAGATCCTCTATCCTATGTTTGAATTTTATTATTCAAAAATGAAATACTTCTCATTTCAGATTATCCACGACCACTCGGGGCAATGTCCGTGCAGTTAGATGATCTAGAGATAGTGAATGCTACTAAACCATTCAGGTAATAACTTTCTAGAAAAATTTACAACATAATTCGAACATACTCAACGAGAAATGCTCCAAACGTGAAGCGTATCACACTCTAACAGAAAGTGACCATTTTGAAACTTTGGAGTGGAGATGATTTTATGCAAACCATTTAGTGTGTACCAGAGGGGCCCTCAAATGAGTTTGAAGAAAGTTGACAACGATATTGACAGGGTCGGTGACATGGTCTACTTCTGGGACAAGCGATACTTGCCTTTCGCTGCTAATAGTTCCTTATCTAGACTTCCATCGGAGAACTCAACTGCTTGTTATACATTTCCGAATCGGGAAGATACTGTGAGCTCTTGATACATTACATTCCTAATTCATTTTCAGCACACTTTTATTCTCAGGACAAACTTGTGGGAGCTCCCTCGACGCCTGGAAAACTTCGCTTCTGTCCAATGAAAAACATGACAACGTGAGTGCTTCAGGTGGCACGAATGAGTTATTTACGATCTAGAAAAGTATTTTGAAGCGAACCCTCGCTTCCTCCTCATTTCGCATTCCGCAACTTGGAAACTTCGTCTCTTTGAAAACTGTTGTTCGATTCCTCGCTCACCCACTATCTTGAGATCATCACCATAATAATAGCAAAGAACTGCAGGTGCTCTCGAAAAGCTAGCCTCCTAGAGAATGTATATTTGAATAGAGCCAAACTTCCTGATGGAAATACGTAAGTTTTGCTCCCGTTTGATTTCTATTGTTTGTCTCTACTTCTGGAATGATGTTGACACAAACATCACCGAAACTCAGAATATAGTTTTTCCGCAGCGTGAAAGTCATCTCGTGGTTGTGTCCTGCAGCGAGCGAATGCTGCGAGTGGGAATGCTGCGATGCGAGCGAGTCTTTCAAGCAAGTTCTACCATTTTTCTTTCGTTCTTTCTTTTCTCATATCTTCATCTAACTCTTTCTCCTTGAAAACTCAGTCGAAACTGAATATTCCCAAAAATCCTACTTTCAAAAAAAAAGGTTTTTCATACTCCTTCATTTTCCTACTCTCTTCTTCTTAACCGTGTCTCAGTTATTTTCAGTATCATTATCCGTACTACTGTGGGCACGGATTCCGTACGTCTAAAATTCATTTGATTACGGTAGTTCTAACGTACGGATAACTGGAAACGGCCCTTCTGCTCCTCATTGAGAAGCAGAACAAAATTACAGTGGTGTCTTCGCGTTCATAATCCTAGTCCCTGCTATGTTCATCATGTTCTTCGCCGTGTTAATCGATCGTCACAAAAGAAAGATGGCGAATGACGGTGAGTCCTCGCGATGTTTTCCACTGCAGCTCCATGTTGCCAAACTTATCCCCCATCAGTACTCGGAATGATAAACATTTCTTGAAACATCTTTCTAAATTCTTGAAGGACGTGTACGAACAGTTTCAAAATTACGCAGTGAGAACGAAATGAGCATAGTGTTGTTTGTACAATTCTTGAAAAAAGAGCTCTAAACCGTAATCTTCTTGTTCAGCCCCTCGGTTCGAGGTTCATTGGATGGCAAGTCATCCTTCCTACTTTCCGAGTGGAGAAGTTCGTCCGCCTGGGCAACCACGCAGAGAAGTTCCACTGCCCGAGTTTGCACCCAGACATCCTCAAATGAGTAGGTTTCCGAATCTGAGTACAAGTACGAGTACTCTACACACATTTGTGAGCACTTCGAGTACTTGTACGTGAAAACGTAAAGCTTCTCAAGCTCGGCCGCAAATGGTTCAAATTTTCTTCTATTCAATGATTTGTTTTGCTCAGTGATTGACTGTCACTACTCCTAATTTTGGTTGAACCCTCATTTTTCTCACCCCTCCCCTGATTTTGATAACGGTAATAGTATAATGGTAGTAGAACTATTTGTAATAGTTGGTAAAAGACTGTCTTTTCCGCTATTTCAGAAGAAAAGATCAACATCGGTTGTGTTCAGTTTTTCGCAGTAAACCATTTTTATCTGTACGTTCGAATTTCGATTGATTATGATGGAACGTATGTTCGTGACAGATAACTAAATGTAATCAAAACAGTCACTTTTTTATGCGCTGTTGATGTTGGACTTGGAATTCTGTTCACTACTCTCAAATTAATGATAATTGACTGTCGCAACGTGTTCATTATATCTACCTCACTCTAATAAAGATTTCATTCGTATTCTCAATCCGACTGTCTTTGTCATCCCTAGTTTTAAAGACTTCCGGTTCGTTTCAGCGAGTGCCATCAAATAGATAGATGAGAAGGTTGAATCTTATTGTTGCTTCAAACTCCAAAACGTAGGGTGACGGTCTTTGCAGCGTTCGATTCACTCTTCCGTATTCAAGCCGCCGGTACTTCACGTGTTGTTTCATGTGGTTCCCAGACATTATTTCAGTCTAAAAAGTCTGAACAATTTGCTCTACTGGCTTCCAACAACGTTTAGGCCACCGTCACCAGTTTTTATCTGGAACAGAAAAGACTGTTTCAACTTTTGAAGCGTGCCTCTCACCGTTTCTACTGTAGAGTTAGTGAAAACTAACAAAAACACATCTCTCAGTCTCGTATTACTTTGACAGTACCGATAAGAGCGGTTCGAAAAAGTAATGCAATTCCTCCTTCTCTCACGAAAAGCTAAAAATAGTGTGTGACACAGAATTGTGACGTAGATGCGGTCTCTCTCCGTAGTTCTAGTGCTCTCCTCTCTCTGTCCTCCACTTCTTCTCTTCCTCCCTCCCTCTCTCTCTCTCGCCTTCTTTTCCGCCCTACGTCTCCTTCTCAACTCTTTCTCTCCTCCCTAACCTCGTCTTCTCTCCCGACTGACCCCCAGGCACAGCTAGCATCTGGAGTGTGGTGACGAGAGATGAGGAGAATGTTTATTCACGTGATAAAAAAAGATACGTGTGTGCAAGATATGGAGCATCGACTGTATTTCCACTCATTATTATCGATTCAAGACTTTTTGTTCCGCTCCGTTTACTGTATCTCTATTATCATGAACAGAATATCCTTCACAGAAGTTAGTTTGATGTATTATGGCTCGACAAACACAACGCGCTCTATTTCCACTCGTCGAAAGCATCTCTGGGCAAGGTGAATAGTTGCGGAAATGCAATGTAATCAATAACAATTTTTGTTTCGTTTTGTATGCTAGCCATTTCCAGAATGAATCATAACTTCGAGACCTAAGAATGGACGAAATTCCAGTTTCTACATTGTTTTGGCACTGATCCAAGCTGTATCTGGCAACGGATGCTGCGGCAGATGGGCGTATGTTGATCGAGAGGGCACCAGTGAAGATCTAGCTTATTGTGATTGTCGTGCTGTCATGGGAGGACTATCTTCTGATGGGACCACTGTCTATGGCAAGACTCATTCTGGTGGCTATCATGGCTACTTCAGGTATATCGCCATTCTCGCTCATTATCCCCCGGACATCAGTTGAGATATAAACTGGGTACGGAAATATCGACTGCCGCGTTCACGCGACTTAGATTTTGCGATGCGTTTCATCCAGTCATTCCATTTTTACTCATACAACCGCAAAAAAGTCTTTTTCAGAGGCAGTGGTCTCTCCTCCAGAGTGAAGTCGTACACTCCTACAATGACTCCAAATCATATCTCAACCTACTTTTTATTGCATGGGTTAGTCGACCAAAATTATAAAATGAAGCAAACGCTCGACTGAAAACCACTTCAGCCGTCCACAAGTTCACTGAGTCTTCGGAGTTCATGTCGTACTGAAATTCTCTATCAGAACTCTCTATCAGCTTATTTTGCAGATATACGCACTCGGGGGCTCACTCTGGCTCCGATTCAGGTGAGTTCAGAGAGCAGTATATCGTTCATCATCTTTCGCTAAAAAAAACTCCAATGTCTGAAAATGAGTGTTTTTTTGTTCAAACAAAAAAAAATTCTCAGAACAATGGCGACCACTCCGAAGAATGTCCGTGCAGTTAGATGATCTAAAGATAGTGAACGCTACTGAACCAATCAGGTATCAATTTTTCAGAAATCGAAATTTGACTCAATTGAGATTGGGCGTGAGCGTTCGTGAAACCAGAAAACTGGATGATTTGTCACTTTTTCAAATACACATCTATGATGAAAATATTCTTGAAGGCCAAATCAAAGTTACGCGCACTAGAGAAAATTTTTTTCATTCTAGAACTTGTGGAATTACTTTTCTACACCTCACGGTAATGCAAAATCAGTCTCCAGACTTTGAACATGCTCAACAAAAATTACTGTCAATGTGAAGTTCAGAGTACATATCACACCCCCTACAAAAAATTACCTTTCTGAAACTTTGAAGTTTTGAGTTTCGAGAAGCTTTTGCACGAACCCAAGATTGATTGACCTTTAGTAATATGTACCAGAGGGGTACTACGCTCAAATGAGTTCGATCTGTCGAATTTCGAAGAAGGTGAAAGAGACATTGACAGGGTCGGTGACATGGTCTACTTCTGGGACAAGCGATACTTGCCTTTCGCTGCCAATAGTTCATTATCCAGACTGTCATCGGAGAACTCAACTGCCTGTTATACACTCCCGGATGTAGAAGATACTGTTAGTTTTTGATGGAGCTCCATCCCAGTTAGTTCTGTACAACCTTCGAGTTCCAGGCAAAAATTGTGGGAGCTCCGTCGACGCCTGGAGAACTTCGCTTCTGTCCTATGAAAAACATGAGAACGTGAGTCCTTCAGATGATAGGCCAGTATGAATGAATCAATGACTAACCAGGAGAGTTTTTTTCGAAGTAACTCCCCACTGCCCTCTCAGTTTTCATTCCGAAACTTGTTATATCTTTTATTCTCATGAACTAACTTCACGATCTATCAAAGACCGAGTTACTGTAGCGAAGCGCAAAGTGGTATAAATTACTCGGCGCTGAAACTCGCTTGGATTTCGATTTCAAATTTTAGTTGCAATTTGTAAACAACGATTACTGAATTCCTAAACGTTGAGAAGTGAGTGAACCTTCAGTATGAAGCAAGTTGTGCTCCGAGTTGCACGAATTTGCGCAAACCGTTTATTTGTTTGAAGGCAGTATACCTCCGTCAAGGCTTTGTTCCTTTGAAAAAACTCTCACTCGATCCTTTGCTTACCCACTCTCTTGAGATTCGTACCATGGTATATAATATCAGAGACCTTCAGGTGCTCTCAGAAAGCTAGCCTTCTGGAGAACGTGTACTTGAATAGAGCCAAACTTCCTGATGGAAACACGTACGTTTTACTCTTTGTCGAGTTCCATTTTGTTCTTGCTTATATTTTCGTGTTGTCACAAAGACCCTTTGAAGCTCACAATCAGAATGAAGAAAGATTTTTCTCAGCGTAAGTACCATCTCCTGGCTGTGTCCTGCAGCGAGCGAATGTTGTGAGTGGGAATGCTGCGATGAGCATAGCAGGCATGTTCCGCCATTTTTCCAATCACTCATTTTTTCATATCTTCCTCTAACTCTCTATATAGGTGTGATAGAGACTCACTGAACACACTAGTATATGAGAACGGTCTTCCATGCCCCTCCATTCTCCTACACACTTTTTTCCACCTTGCAAAAGTGTATCAGAAAAAAGTAAACCATTTTGCAGTCCTGTATTTCTGCTTGTTTTCTTCGTCGGTGCTATTCTTGTCATGTTCTATTTCATCCTAATGGAACGCAAAAAAAGAGAGCTCGAAAATTGCGGTGAGTCCTCGTGATTTATCGCGTGTCAATCCAGCATACAAGTATACTATGCAACAATCTGAAGCACTAGGATGAGCGAAATGGCTATGTCTGTTAGAGTGCGTGATATCATGCGTACAAAACGGTGTGATGAACTTTCCAATATACTGCAACGTTGCCTGATGAGACTCATCTCTATCAACAACAACCGGAACGATAACAATTTTAGCAAAAGTTTCCGAGTGTTCGCTGACGTGTACACAACACGCAGTCAGAGCGTTGCTTTTCAAAATGAGCATGGTGTTGTTTGTACTTTGGAGAAATGAGCTCTCAACAGTAAACATTTTGTTCAGGCACTTGGTCCGAGGCTCCACGGAGGGAATTCCGTCTACCCAACTTTCTGAGGAGAAAAGTTCGTCCGCCTGGAATACCACGTAGACAAGTGCCGAGAGAAACTCCATCGATGATTAGGAATCCTAATTTTAGTACAAGTACGAGTACTCTCGAAACAATTGTGAGCACTTCCAGTACTCGTACTTGAATACTCGAAGATTCGAGCTCGAGTGCGATGGTCATTCAATTTCCTCGCATTCTTTTGGATCGAATGGTTCATCTATTCAATGTTTTGGTTCGCTCACAATCAGTGGTTGACTGTCACAACTCCTGACGTTGGTTGAACCCTAGTTTTTCTCACCCCTCTGTTTCTAATAGCGATGATAGTGATAATTCATAGATGTAGTAGTGGATCTATAATAGAAGGTAAAAGAAAGTACTTTTCGTCTCAAGAGAAGAGGTCAATATCGGTCATGTTCAGTTATTCGTTGCGTACCTTTATCCGTACATCCAAATTTCAATGGAATGTGGTAGGTTTCAACGTTCGGATAATGATCGCCAAGGATAACTGAACCTAACCTCAACAACCATTTCCTCATACGCTTTTGATGTTTCACTTGAAATTGTGTTTATGATTCTGAATGCAATGATAACCGACCATCGCAACGTGTTATTTCTACAGTATCTACCTCGCGTTATGAAGATTTTATCCATGTTTTTGATTTCACCGTCTTGGGGTGGCGATTATGTATAATACCGTCTTGAAATAGCTAAAGGATTTGCGCAAATTCATGCAACTCGGAATACAACTTGCTTCATACTGAATAGATGAGGTTCACTCAGTTTCTCAACGTTCAGAGATTCAATGATCTACATTTCATCAATTGCAACCGGAGTTCAAAATTTAATTTCAAGCGAGTTTCAGCGCCGAGTAATTTACACCACTTTGCGCTTCGCTACAGTATCTTGGTCTTTGATAGACCATTTGAGTTGCAGTTTTTTGCGCAAATCGTCAAGTTGTTTCATGACGGTATAATATGAAGAAGATTTCAGATTTATCAGTAAATCAATGGAAACATTTGAACATGCCGAGAAATTCGCTTGAGCGAATGATGAGAAACTCACTTGATAACAAGTCTCTGGAGTCCAGTTTTCGAATTTCGAACAACCACAACGTTCAGACCGCCGTCACGAATTTGATTCGAAAAAAGTCGTTCCACCTTTTATTCACATTTAATACAGTGTGCTTTCCGGAACGTACATATAGTCGACCGGAAGTCGTATGTCCAAATGCAGTCCACTTGAGACATCGAAACAGCCGATTCATGTCTCATTCTCTCTATAGGTGGTGACCAACAAAAACAACCGTCTCACCATCAGTCTCGCGTTTTCTCGCGCTGTTATCCTTGTCCATGGTCACCGATTGAACGAGAAAACAAATGTGGGGTGACTTTGGAGTGGGCTGTCGTCAAGAGACCGGAACAACGCAACTCTCTGCGCCTCCCAGACATGAGTACAAACTCGTTTTCGAAAAACTGTAATTCATATCTCGCTTTGTCCTCGGGCTATTACCGTCAAACTTGGTATAATAATTTATAAGACTGATATCACCGCACACCCCAAATTTCAGCACCGTAGCCTCAGGACGAAGCGAGATATGAATTACAGTTTTTCGAAAACGAGTTTGTACTCATGTCCCTGTGGCGTGAAAGTTGCGTTTTTCCGGTCTCTACTGTCGTCTTGAATGAACCTGTTTTTTTACCCACTTAGTTTTCCTGGATGAATCCAGCCCGAATTTTCTAGCAACTTTGCACTGGAAACCTGGAGATGTCTCCAGAGTAGTGTTCGTGAAACGAGACTTCGAAACAGATTCGAGACGATCGAAATCGCAGTTCTGTTGCACTTTAGGTTTCGAAGCTCCGTTTGGCCACAGAAAAGAAACTTAAAGATTGTGCAACCCGAACCGTTTTTGGAAAGGAAAGCAATTTCACACATGCTATGACAATGACCAGCTCGAGCTCTATCTCTCATCAAATTTTTATCACTATTGGTGATAACTGATTTTTGGTGCTAGAGTGCCAGACCTGGTCAAATGGAACAAGTAGAGACGCAGACTATAAGATATGCGCACGGTCTCTCCTCTCTCGGTCGTCGCTCTCTCATTCTCTTCCCGAGATGGTGTATTACGTGGTGTATGGCTGTGTGAGAATTAGCAGACAAATGGTTTGTACGCACCCCGCATTTACCACGACTCAGGTGGTAAAATCTTTAAAGTGCAGAAGTTGAAAAGTTTAACGAAGCTTCGTTTCGTGATGCTTCGAAACTGGTGTATCGTTTCACGAACACTACTCCAGAGCCTTCGAGCCGTTTTCGACTAGGTTACAATTCTGAAGAATACAATTTCTCCTACTCTCATGAGGAGCTCAGAACAGTGTCCGAGGCAGAATTGGGACGTAGATCTCTCTCACTCTCTTTCTTTCTCTTCCCTTCGATTCTTCTCTCTCTCTTGCTCTCTTTCTGTCCTACGTCTTCTACTCTACTCTCTGTCCTCACTATGTTAGGTCCTCTCCTCCCTTTCGACTGACCCCCAGGCACAGCTGGCATCTGGAGTGTGGTCAGTAGAGAGAGATGGGAGAGATCGAGAGATGAGGAGAATATCTCTCTTTCTCCACGTGAGAAAGAGACATGATATAGTCGGGGGCTGAGAGGAAAGTTGGAGTTGAGTCAAAGCGGCGCGGTAAGCACGTCGCGGTCGGGTGTGAGAACAAGGAAAGAAAGAAGAGAACCCAGAGAAGCAAAGTCTAAGCAGTGGAAGTCTTCATAGCACAACTACTTTTCTCTCAGCCCCCGACTATATCAAGCATCAACTGTACTTCCACCGATAATTATCAATTCAATTTTTTGTCTTTCTCCCGTTTTCTGTATCTCTGAGACCATGAACAAAATATCCTTTCAGGAGAGAGTTTGATGTATCATGGCTCGACAAAGACAGCGCATTAGTTTTTCCGCTTGTCGGAACCATCTCTGGACAAGGTGAACGATTGCAAAAAATACACTGAAATCATTGAATATATATCTTTTTGGTTTCTCGAAAGATCATGCTGCGCGGCCTCGAGGCGTCGCAAGATCTCCAGATTTTGTCTTTTCAAATTTTTTTGAAGTTGTTCTTTGAAGTACTTTCTAGAATATTTGCAAAACATCTAGTGCTAACGAAGTACACATTAGAATATTCTAGGGCACTGAAAATCAAAAATACCGGTTTCTGTTCTCTTTCCTAATTTTCGAGTCCTCTCAGTTACTATGCCGCTGCTTGGCGTTTTATGCCTGCGGGGCCTGGCGCCAAGCCAATTTTTCGGGCGCATACCCCGGGGGATCCTATCGGTGCTCATCATTGATCAGTGTAGGAGTCTCCACTTATATTTGGTTGAGCGTAGCACACGAACACAAATACAAATACACAGTTCTACATACAGTGTGAATTTTTTATATACAGTATGGATGCGGCAAACCAAATTCAAGAGAATAAGATAATTTTCAGTATTTGCATTGTTTTGGCACTGATCCAAGCTGTAGCCTGTGGATGTTGCGGCCAGTGTGTGGAGACCGGCAGTGGGTGTGCTTGTGCTGAAACTGGAGGTCGATCTTCAGATGGGACCACTGTCTGTGGCAAGACTCACTCTGGTGCAAATCATGGTTACTTCAGGTAAAGTGCCACGATTTCCGTGAATTTTCTAAAAGAGCCAGATTGCAAAAAATGGGTACTGAAACATCGACTGCTCTCAACGTTACTTTTGATCATCCTTCCAGCGATTGGGGTTCTGCAGTGCGTTCCATTTTCACTCACCCAACTGCAAAGAGATCCTTTTACAGAGGAAGTGGTCTCTCCTCCAGATCAAAATCGTCGACTCCTATAATGACTCCAAAACATATCTCCACCTATTTTCTGCTGCATGGGTTAGTTGAACGAAGTCACAAGTAGAGACCGTAAAAACGCAATTTTTTGCGCCACAGGGACATGAGTGCAAACTCGTTTTCGAAAACTGTAATTAATATCTCGATCCGTCCTGAGGCTCTGAATCTGAAATTCAGGATGAGCGATAATATCAGTATTATGAATCAATCTACAAAGTTTGGCGATTATAGCCCCAGGACGAAGCGAGATATGAATTACAGTTTTTTGAAAACGAGTTTGCACTCATGTCCCAGTGGCGCAAAAATTGCGTTTTTACGGTCTCTAGTCACAAGAATGGAGTGGACGCTCGACTGAAATTAGAACGGTTGACCTATGTTGTCCACAAGTTTATTGAGTCTTCGAAAATGAAGTCCTACTGGAATTCCGTGTACATAGACACCATCAGTTTATTTTGCAGTTATACACATAGTATGCCTTCATCGGGTGTTCACTCTGGCTCCACTTCCAGTGAGTTCAGAAAGCGTATAACAACTCACTCAAGATCCCCTATCCGATGTCTGATTCTCATTCTTCGGAGGAGATACCATGCCTACCCACAGCTATACACTCAGACAGAATGGCACAGCTATAGAACAGGCATTTTATTGGCCTGTGATTGCCACAGTCGCATCGCAGGCTTTTTTGCAGCTGTTTCGGAACTGTTTTGCAGCTGTGATTGTACTTGAGCTGCATAGTTTTCTGCACAGCCGCGAAACAGTTCAATGATAGCTCACGCATAGCTATTACAGGCCTATTACAGCTCATAAGCAGCTTATCCACAGCTATTCTACAGCAAAAACGCTGGCCTATAAAATGCCTGCGCTTTAGCTGTGCCATTCTGTCTGAGACACAGATCATTGTTCTCTGTTTCAAGAGCGCATATGTATATACAATATGTCTGTTTATGTTAACAAATTTAGAGACACACTGCCGTAAGGACTTTCTGAAATTAATTCTCTCTCGACTGAGAAGAATATAAGTTATGGTGCCTGCTCGGAACAGAAAAAAATTTCTCAGATGGACCACGACCGCTCGAAGGGATGTCCGTGCAGTTAGATAATCTAGAGATAGCAAATGCTACGGAACCAATAAGGTATTTCAATAATTAGAGTTTTACAGAATCCACAACTTGGTTCATTTAAGATTGTACGGGAGTGTTACCGATGTGCAAAAAGATATTGACAGGGTCGGTGATATGGTCTACTTCTGGGACAAGCGATACTTGCCTTACTCTGACAATAGTTCATTACTCGAACTGTTTTCTGAAAACTCAACTGCCTGTTATACACTTCCTGCTATGAAAGATTCCGTGAGTTTGTTATAGAGCGTTATCCTGATTATTCTGAACAACAGTTCGAACTTCAGAAAAAAATTGTGGGAGCTCCGTCGACGCCTGGAGAACTCCGCTTCTGTCCTATGAAAAACATGACAACGTAAGTCCTGTAAATGATTGGCAAGAAGAAACAAATCCTCGACTAGGAGAGTTTTTAAAGCAAACCATCACTTCCCATCTATTTTTTCCTTCCGAAATTCTGCTGATATCACCGATAATCATAAACTTGTGTCTCATTGAAAACTGTTATTCGAATCTTTGCTTCTCCACTCTCTTGAGTTTTTCCTAATCACATCACAATCCATCAGGTGCTCTCAGAAGGCTAGTCTTTTGGAGAATGTGTATTTGGATAGAGCCAAACTTCCTGATGGAACTACGTACGTTTTACTTCGACCTCATCCCCTGTATTCTTTGTCTTTGCTTCCGTTCCCATCTAATCACGGAGACTTTCGAAAATATGGAAATTGTTATTTCAATATCTGAAACTTGGTGTGCGAGTCTAAACATCGTCCGGTCGACTCTTCCAATTGCTGTAACGTGTCATCGAAGCCGTGTGGCACTTCACAAGCTGTTACATGTGACTTCCTGACATGACGTCTAGGTCGTGTGAGAAGTCTGCCTTTTCAATGAGACAGACCGAATGAACAGGACGCTGCGTATAAGACGCACCACGTTTCAGATTCTGAAACACTAAAACTCATTCATCTCCAGTGTGCAATCAATCTTCTGGCTCTGTCCTGCAGAGAGCAAATGCTGTGAGTGGGAATGTTGCGATGCAGATGAGCCTTACGAGCTCAGGTATCTATTTTTACCATTTTATATCCCTCGTTTGCCATATCTCCAATTTTTGTTATGGAACGACTAGAAGATTTATGGAAAATATTGAAACTCGGAGCAAAAAATTATTTATTATTGAAACTACCTAAACGTTGAAAAATTCAGTGCTGTACATTTTATCAATTGCAACCAAAGTTCAGATGCAATTTCTGAGCACGCCGTATATTTCCTCCCTTTTCCTATCTTATTTCCAATTGCGTAAAAGCGCCGTTCATCATCGGATAATACTGAAGTGGAAACTACAGTTCCAGTCCGAATATACACAGCGTAATTTCTATGCTGGACAGACCCAATTCTTTTTTTACAATTGCATGTAGATTTTGAAACTGAAACTTGTGCTTCAGGAAAAAAACTAAGTTGTCCATTTTGAAATGACGCGGTTATATCTGTACTGTAGCTATGATTTGGATTTCAGTAACAACAAAAAGAGTAGATGAATTCTTACAGTGTTCTCAAATGTATTCTGATCTTCTTCGGTATCATCATCTGCGGCGTCTGTGGCTCAATATGCGACGGTGGAGAGAATAATGGTGAGATTATCGTTGAGTTCTCCTGATGCTTCCTACTGCACTGCAGCGTGGGGTTACACACGGAACGATAACGTTTCCGCAACGAATTTTTAAATGCTCGGAGACGTGCCCAAACAGTTTCGAAAACACGCAGTAAGTGTCTGGCTGTTCAAAACGAACGTGACTGTGTTTGTACTGCTCTCCGAGAAATCAACTCTCACAATCAAATGTAAGATTTTTTAGGCAATCGGTCGAGAGAAGTTCCTCTGATGAATAGGACTCCGAATCTGGGTACGAGTACGAGTACTCTCCAAACAATTGTGAGTACTTCCAGTACTTGAATGCTGGAGTTGTCGCATCTGGTTCGCGAATTGTATTCAACGGTTTGGTTAGCTCAGTGGTAGACTCTCACCATTCCTGATTCGGCTGAACCCAACCCTAATTTTCCTCTCCGTCCAGATTATAATCATGATGATACACTGTATTGTATTAATAATTGTAGCAGATCTATAGCAGAAGTTGGGTCAATTGAAGTCTTCCGCAGTTCCGAGAGGAGAGACAAATATCGACCATGTTTAGTTATCCGTCGGGTATCATTATTCGTACATCTGGATTCCAATCGATTACGGTACAGCTGCACGTCCGGATAATAGTCGCCACGGATAACTGAACATGACCAAAACAATCACTTTCTCATACTTTGTCATTGTTTGACTCGAAATTGTCATGTTGACTCTAAATGCAATGATAATTTATCCCCATGTTCATCCATCAAATTTATGACATTCTTGGCAGTTATCTCCTTTTTTCTTGCAATCAGGAGAATAAGATATCAATCAACGACAAGTGACAGCTAATCAAGTAAGTGTCAAATTGACAGACGATGATTTCTCAACTACTGAAATCGCTGTGATGAGTTTGACTCTGAGAAAGTATGGTTTGAGAGCTGGAATAGCGTCGGACATTGCTTCGCGCACTGTGCCGTTGAGTGTGAAGTTGATAAAGGGCGAAATACCTGGAGAATGATCAAATTTTCATGCCGTATTGCCGTATCTGATTGATTCGGTTCTGTTGGATCCGAATCAATCAGAGCGACGTATGAAAATCGAGAGCTTAGTTTTCCCCTCATCAATACTACATCCGTAGAAAATTTGTTCCGAGTGCCGAATACCAAACCTTGTCGAGCGTTCTTACTTCCGGACAATGGGACACTTTCGTGAATCTCACAGTTTGCTAGAAAGAGCGAATATGTGAACTGACCATGTCCGGTCAGATATGTAATCTGCGTGAATATTTTCGCAGCTTCGGGCGTTTCACGTGGATAAAGCGTGATGATAACGTACATGAGAGCAGTTATGAAGATGCAAGCGCCAGGAATAGCGCACTGGATAAACACCTGATTTCCTTTATTCGGCTGAGAAGCTCATGTTCGATTGCAGTCCACTTTTTTGCTCCTAATCTGAGAATCGTCCGTTGCGCCGTCTCAAGTGCACTAAAACTAAACATACGGATCTCGGCCCACTATACTTTGTTTTCTAACAATCACAATCACACTTCTGACATGAAGATAGTTCGCCCCAGAGATTGTTGGAATGACAGTTCAAAGACTTTTTTGATAGCGTGATTAGCGTTTGAAACTAACTGAAATTGCATTTCGCCGAGCTGGTGTAGAGAAGCGATGTGACTGAAAAATTTATCGGATGTTCAAATAAGAGCTTTCTGATTTCACTAATCACAACGAGACCTTAGAGTTCCTCTCGTGGTTGAAAAAAGAAACAAGAGTTGACCTGTTGCTGTTGTTTGAGCTGAATAATGACAACAACACAAAAAGCTGTGAAAAGTAAACATGAACTCATGCAGACGAAGAGATTATTGAAGAGATGTGTCAGGTTGTAATACTGAGAAGATTCCATGTCTTTTTCGCTTTCTCGGAACATGGTCTGCCGATACGCAATCGCTTTGATGAAAAACACCATGGCTCTTGTATTCTTTGGAAAGTCTTCGTTTCTCATCAGTTTTATCTCTGTATAAAATTGCAAATAACATGGTTATGACTCACTCCCGTTTCTTTAGCAAATAAACTCACAAGTCAGTGAAACTTACGCTGTTTACAGGTGGATCGGACTAGTGGCCGAAAACTCTTGCAATTACCTGTACATCTTGCGCTCCGACGAATGGATCGAAAGAGAATGTTTGTGATTGTGCATCGTACGTTGCTAGTGGCGACAAAAGATTGCATGAGAGTGCGTATGCCCAGGGGGCGAGCAGCAAGAGCCAAAAAGGAAACAACTGAGAAAAACATTGCAAACTGTTTTTTCCTCTAGAACAGGGTTTCGAATTCAAGTGAGATATTTGATTCGTCCCTCGCTAATTTCAAGTGTTTCAGACTTGGAACATCGTTTCCATCTTCAAGCACTCGAACGAACACTTTTAATTATCTCCATTGGTTCAATCGGAAAATAAAAACACAGTGATGGAAAATCGAATGTGAATTTGAAATTCGAGACGAACCCTGAATCCAGAATAATGTGAAAAGCTGAATCCGATCACGACAGCGAATCGATTGCACATGAGGATCAAGCACGCGAGACACGAGGCCAGCCATGATCCTGATCAGTCATTTTTGGAATTTTTCATCAGAGCCCGTTATTCAGAGCCGAGAGTTCAAAAAGGGAAAAACCAAGTAGCAATAAGGTCCACAATATCGAGTATTTCTGCTTTCAAAAAACATCACCTACCATAACCAATAATTCCGAATCCAATCTCGAGTAATGGCCGATAACAGTATGTCGTGCCATCCAGAATCATGAACCCTGCATTTTGTTTTTTTTAGTTTTCCGCTTGTGTTGGTATTTTTCCATGATTTTTAGAGTGCAATTCTTG
Source organism: Hololepta plana (assembly GCA_963695495.1). Classification (NCBI taxonomy): domain Eukaryota; kingdom Metazoa; phylum Arthropoda; class Insecta; order Coleoptera; family Histeridae; genus Hololepta; species Hololepta plana. The sequence continues at coordinate 7,887 of CAVOJK010000446.1, read as the reverse complement.
AGAAGAAGACTCACCCATGATCGGAAATATTGACATTGCCAGCATATCGCAGATGCTGAGGCTCGCCATCAACTGACAACCGATCGTTTCACAAATTTCCCAGCGATTCTTCCAAACTCCAACTTTTTTCGCCTCCGGTGTAACTGATTGTGAAACAGAGAAGAACACGCCAGACTGTTCGCTCCAAATTGCATGAATTAATAGAATTGCGTCTTGTAATTGATCGAAAAGCTCAAACCTTATAACATGTCGTCTTGAGTCTAATCAGGCCAACGAAAACGATAACATGAGCTATTATGCATATCGGGCCGATCGCAAAGTTGAATGCAGCGAGGAGATAGTGATCACTTGGTGCGCGTCGAGCTTCAGAGCCAAATGGAGCGCCGTGCAGACTGGGAATGGTTTTCGGGATTTTCCGGTTTTCTCCGGTTTCAGTTCTGAGTACTTTCCGGTTTCGGTTGTTTTCCGTTTCAGAAACCACAGATGGCACTCTCCCCGTTCGCAAAGATGATGTGCGGCAAAAATCAAACTTAAGTTGCTTGCGCAAGCAGAGGTCGTAAACAGTTCACAATGCAAACAAGTTTTCGTATCCACAGCTTCTATTTCGTTCAGTTTTCATTTCTCTCGCTTCTGTCTTCGTTCCGTTTTCTGTTTGCACCTCTCCTGAATTGTGGGGTCTACGGTGACCCGCTCTGTTATGTGCCTCGATAAATTCAGTAAAGACAGCAAGCGGAGAATGAGGTTCGGATTTTCCTAGTTTTCGATTATTTTTCCTGATCCGGTGGGAGCGGAAAATCGAATCGAACCATCCATGAGTAGCAATGTCTTTGATGAAGAAGTTTGGAAGTATCGACATTTTTATACTGTCCACATTTTCATTGGGCTTCCGTCGTTTGACTTAGCAACTTATTGTGAAGTTATTGGAGATTATCGCCTTCAGGAGAATGTCCGCGGATCCGGAAGAGCGGCCTCCAATACAACTCGCGCCGCAACAGCGGACACTCGTCGTCCCGCCCGATATACACAATGAGAGAGCAGGAGATCATGCTTTGGTCAACACCGTTGAGGTTCGATGGATTTTTTCGTAAGAATAAGTTTGAAGCCCTATTCACAGGAGGGTAGGTGACTACTGTAACTGTGACCTTCTCGAAAATATTTGTTGGAAATTTATACCAGCTAAAATGTGTAGAATCCCATTTTGTATCCAAGTTCAATGTAACGCATCATGTACAGATGAATTTTCAGCCATCAAAACCGCCGCCCGTTGCGAAGGTTCCAACTTCGCAGCGGATCCACAACTCGCAGCATACCAAGAAAGTAAAAAGGTTATTTTCGCTTTGGAATCGTCATTTCGAGCGGGAAAATATATCTCAAAAAGCATCTACTCGAATCGTATTTTCAGTCAGGACCAGGAAATTGAATCTCGTTTGATTGGACCGCATTGAAAAGACTCATCGAAATTATGTAACTTTTCAGAGCACATCATTTGATGACTTTTCTCTGGACGATTCGAAGACGGGTGATTGCGACGAGCTCGAGCTGAAGAAGGATCCAATGGTTCGTGGAGTACAATTTGCTACTTAGAAACGGTGATTTTCGGTCGGTCGGTCACTGGTCGGTAATGTTCAGAAATCCGTACGGACCAGAATCCGTATATTGAAACCCCGATGGTATACTGTGAAAAATGATGTAAAGATTTGTGTAGCTACGTATTTCTGAACATATTCGAACTTTTATTGATTGCATCACGATCATTGATCAGAATTCAGATCAGCTTGATTTCTGATCAGATTCGTCCCGATCGCCGACACGCACGAGCACGAGATCCTAATCTGACTACGGTTGCTGAAGAAGTCGATGTCAATAGTATTCGAAGTGAGCTGGTTTTTGAGAATTCTCTTCGAAACGCTGATTGTGAGACTAACTTGGAATCTTTAAAATGATCGGAATTTCGACGAAAATGGTGAGACACCTAACATTTGTTAGCGGATATTTCACGATAACAAAAAATTGTATTTTTACCTCCAAAATTATGATTCTAGAGGGTCGAGCAAAGATCGAAGGCACCCAGGAGGATTCCGCTGTTATGAATGTCAGCAGACGCGACTATCACGATTCGATCAAGTTCGTTTATAATCTATCTGAATCCGTAACTCCGTCCGTATAGTCGACCGAGAGCCCAAGCCCGACAGAGTTTACTTTCAACAAGCAAGGTCCTTGGACTCCACAAAAGATGAAAAATGTATCAAGTGTACTCATTCGAACTAACCCTTTTCTGGAAAACAACAACAAAAAGCCAAATTCCAGAGAAGATCACACGCAACAATCGGTCAAGATGGATCTCTCTACAATATCATCACTATCCAACACCACTTCTCGTGAGTTTCATCTAGAGATACGAGAAAGTGATACAGAAATCTCATCCGGTTAGAGGCATGTTTTCAACTCCAAGAGTCAACCAAGACCCGTATGTTCGACATGAGGCTAAGCAGCGGCAAAGTTTTCCTGTTGTGCAAAATCGCTCTGCAAACAATGGACCGTACAACGACTGGCTCCAGACTCCCTTTTCTCTTCTTTTTCTCTTTCTCTCCCTTTCCGTCAAGGTTCTTCTCGAAATGAAGAAGCGCCTTCAAATGTTGGACAAAGGGTACCTCTGTTTAGCAGTTGATCGGATTCTTCGGCAAAAGATAAAAAATTCCTAATAATACCAGGCCGTTTCATGTCGCACTCTGCATATATGTATCGTCAATGCCCAGAACAATGAGGAAGGTTCGGAACAGTTCCTAACTGTTCCGAGACAGTTCCGAACCGTTCCGAACATTTGCTACAAAGGCTTTTTCTCGATACTGGTAAGAGAGATTTCTGCCAGAAAAAAATGGTGGGCGGAGAAAGTGTGTATCTTGCCTTGGGCAATTTTCGGTTGGGAAAAATTTTGAAATGTGGTCGTGGCGATTTTCCAAAGTTTCGTTCGTAAAAAGCAATTTCAGCTGACCTTGTCTTCGAAACTGCCAGAGAGTGTGAAATAACTTGAACCAATTTCGATCCAGTTCTTTCATCCAATAAAAACTTTCTTTCTCGGTGTTTGTGAGAGAGTCCGTATGAAATACCCATTCTCCAGATGACTGGTAAAACAGACCCCACGACCATTATTCAAGTTCACCATTTCCAGAAATTTACCAGCAACAAGAGACACCTTTTCTGCACCCACCCAATTTTTCCGGTCACTTTCTCTCTTACCGTTTCCGAGAAAACGGCTTTGTAGCAAGTGTTCGGAACGGTTCGGAAACCGTCTCCGAACAGCTAGAAACTGTTCCAAACCTTCCTCATTGTTCTGGGCACTGACGATATGTTTATTGCAAATCAGCAAGCAGTGTATGATGGTTGTGGACAATGAAAGATATGCGAAGTTTATTACTCAGAACATAATCGAACGTAAACCGTCCGCTCTGCTGACCAAAGTGAAATCGGACAGATTTACCGCTCTCGATCGACTATTTTCCCGACCCTAACAACGCGCTTTCAGATCTTTCAACTTCGTCTGGTCTCGAGCACGAAGAACGAGACAAAAGTTCAAGCAGTGTCTTTCTAACGCCACTATCAAAGTCACCAGCTTGTACACAAGGTCTGAACCCGCTCGAAATTTTCTGGGAGTTGTTCAGATGATCAGAGAAGGATGCTTCGTCTGTGAGCGGAGCTCTCCATGTTGTTGCACACAGTGTAGTCGAATGAGAACCGTATGTCCAAGCTGCCTTTTCAATACCGGAATAGGCCGTCCGCACATTTATCCCAACGGCTCTCGACTAAAATGCCGTTTCGGTTCTAATAACAATCGCTAAATGTAGCATAGTTCTCATGAAAACCATTACAGAATCCCAAACTCCTGTACGTCTGGAAGCTGACTATTCAGAAAAGACTGATAGGAAGACCCGGCAGAATAAAAAGTCGGAGCGTCGTGGAAATTGATGATAGACTAGCCTATAGTATTGAAAAATTGTTTACGTACCATGTTGTCAAATTATTTACTTGCGAAAATAATGTTTCTATTAGCTTGAGCTCTAAATTTTTCGTCGTGAAAAGTTGTGGACTATGAACACTTGTATTTCGTTTGCGTGAAATGATAAAATTGGATAGAACAGCCTGGAGGCTATTTTATGTGCGTTGGTCTCATTGTGGAGCTGCTTCTAAGTTTGCTGACTCACAGTGTTTAAAGATTTTGGGACCCGAGTCGTAGTAAACACGTGGTGCGCACAAACCATTGGTTTGCTAATTCACACATCGTGCACACAATCCACGCCACAAGTCCTCCACGTGGCCCTCTCCCTACTCGGTCGCTTTCCAGTTTTTGTGCAACGAGCAGTCAAAATCAACTATCACCAAATTTGATGAAAATTTCAGGGTCGATGGAGTTGGGTGTAATTTACACTATAGCATAAGTGAAATTCCTCTCACGTCGAAAACGGTTCGGGTTGCACAATCTTCAATAAACCTTTTTCAAACAAAACCTATGAATTCAGACGGTACTTGTTGAGCTTTCGGAGCGTGACTTGAGATTGAAAGGTAGAGAAATTGTGAATGAATACCTGCAGTTGTATTCGTCTGTGAGCAGTCGAGTTGGAAGAAATTGAAACTGGATCACTCTTCTCATTAGGGTAGAGCAAGCCCTAGCACTGTCTGCTTTCGAACTAATGACTGATCATAATTTTATAGATATCAGCCTTTGCCTACGAGGGACTATGGGAACGGACGTATGCTTTTGAACTTCTGCCCTATAAAAAGTTTTCCGCCATACGTTCATTGTAGATTTGCTGTTTTCGAGAACTCGTGTGGGCGAGCTCAGGGGATGTAAAGGTAATGCCATCATGAACGATTGTGTATTTTATGTGCTGAAATCAACGACATCTATGACTGAAATTGGCTGGGGACTGTGGGAATTCCTCGTTTTTTTCTAAATATCATTCATGTCTTTATTCATAGAAAGTCCTTTTGTATGGCATTTGGCGTTTTTGCTCTAACAGACAAGACCGAAATGTTTCATTCTTGCGTCTGGCTAAAAGCCAAGTCTACTGTATTGGCAGCGATGAGAGCTTGTTGGACGATGCGAACGGCCTGGAAATTTTGAACTAGCCCTTCTCAGAAATTTTTTATCTTCCAAAATGAATCAGTCTCCCAATAAATTTTTGCAATCGAATGGCCTCCTTCAGTGAAAACATCGGCAAGCGCTAACGACGGTAACTTGGTGACCGGAGTTTCTAACTGTGGCTAATCAAAGCTCCTCTCAACGGAAATAATAAAATTGAGTAAAATGTAATATAAATCAGTTCACTCACCTCTCTCTGCTCCTTTCGCCAGCGTATGCGGCGATTTTGAAACCAAATTTTCACCTGAAAAGTATTTTCCAGCTCCAAAATGAGTGAGGTGGCGATTTCGAATATCAACTGCTTGTCTAGAGATGGCAATAGAGATATCGTTATTTTAACATTCTCGCTATTCAACTCGAAGATTCTATTATGAACAGTAAGTATTAGTTATAGTCGGCTGAAAGCCGTTTGCAGTCCACGAATTGCAGTCCACTTGAAACAGCGCAACGGCAGATCTTTACATTCATAAGCACAGAGAGTGAGACCAGAGACGTCCTGCTATCTTGTCTCAAGTGGACTCGACTGGTCATACGGTTCTCGGCTGACCATATGGTGATGATTCTTGCTGCTCTACTTCCAGGGAAGTTGTTTCATGCCCAGACCAACAAAATGAGACCTGGATCTGATTGAGTCCTAGCTGCGCAGCCAATCTGCCTCGATCTTCCTTGACCATGTACTGCTGTTGACTGAACGCTTCTGTAAATGATTATCACTGGGCATTAAGAATGATCATATCGGTAGGAATTTAGGAATGAGTTGACTCTCAACTGATTGCCCCATCAACCAGCCAGATATTTTCAGTTATATCTGCAGCTATCAAGACTGTCAGTGCACAATAGCACACTCTCGACTTTCGACATGTAAGAACAATGATCGTATTCCAAGCAGTAAGTGAGGCATTCGTACAGACCGAAATCCGAATGATAAAACGGTTTCGCGCGTAATTTGGTGTTAAAGATTGTGCAACCCGAACCGTTTTTGGAAAGGAAAGGGATTCCACACATGCTATGACATTGACCAGCTCGAGCTCTATCTCTTATTGACTTTTTATCACCATTGGTGATAACTGATTTTTGGTGCTAGAGTGCCAGACCTGATCAAATGGAACAAGTAGAGACGCAGACTAAAAGATGTGCGCACGGTCTCCCCTCTCTCGGTCATCGCTCTCTCATTCTCTTCCCGAGATGGTGTATTGCGTGGTGTATGGCTCTGTGTGAATTAGCGAAATAATGGTTGTTGCGCACCATGAATTTACTACGACTCGGGTGGGAAAATCTTCAACGGATTTGTGAACGAATATAACTGATCTCTCCAGAATAAGATCTCCCTAACGAACCTTCCAGCATCGATAGCTGTTCGCCCGTGAATGAAGTCCTTATCCGTCTTTTCTTCACTTGCAGCTGAATTGACGGATCCCTCGACGGCACTGACGTGGAGGCCGATGAACTCTCTACCGTAGCCTCCCCATGAGTGACAGGATCGGCTATCATATGAGATGGGCAAGCCATGAAGTACCGTATACCGCTACTTACTGAGGATGAAGCTGGGAGGTATTCAGAGGCGGTGAACCAGACTGATAGAGGGGTAATGGAGGATGCATAAGTTGTCCTTATTTCACCCTCCAGTTTACTCGCTTTCTCTCTCTCTCTCTCTCTCTCTCTCTCTCTCTCTCTCTCTCTCTCTCTCTCTCTCTCTCTCTCTCTGCTTCCCTCTCTTTCTATCACTCTCTCTTCCTCCCCTCGTTTATTTCAAGCATTGTCATCACCTCACACTTCTAATCGCCACTTTCTCAATCGAATTCGAATGATGATTGTCAGTCAACCCATTCATGGAGCTGAGGGCCGATACAAAAAGATGTATGTTATGGGAGAGAGAGGGGATGGGGGGGAGAGGGAGAGAGGGTGAGAGAGAGGGAGAGAGAAGGAAAGAGAGAGAGGGAGAGAGAGAGGAGAGAGAGAGGTGCAAGATCGAAACAGAAGAGAGAGAAAGAAAGGGAATGATAACGAGCACCTGAAAAGTTTGTTTAGTTTTGGTAATCTTATCAACTGCTTTGGTACTGTGTTGTAGGGTGGTCAGAAGCGCTATAAGTGTTTCAGAATCTAAAACGTGGTGTGCGAGTCTAAACAGCGTCCTGTTCACTTTTCCTATCGCTGTAACGTGTCATCCAGGCCGTCTGGCACTTCACATGTCGTTCCAAATGACCTCCTGGCATGACCTCTAGGTCGTGTGAGAAGACCGCACACCAGTCTCCCTTTTCAATAAGACAGACGGAGTAAACAGGACGCTGTTTAGACTGGCACACCACGTTTCAGATTCTGAAACACTAATATGTGCTAACTCTCTTTTTTGGGTGTTAGCACATGTGATAACTGGCTATAACTTCAATGTACTATGATGAATCTCATTTTCGAAAGCGAAGCTATGTCAAAAGAGTTCTGGGGATAATTTTCTGTGTTGTACCGTCACACTCATTGTGACCGGTTGGACCGCCACACTGGATAATGCGGCAGAAATGAGAAACTCGATGTGCTAACAGGTAGTTTTCTCTCGAACCATCGATCCCAATTTTTTTCTATTGTATTGAAAATCTGCAGAATTGCATGCGCTACAAGGTTATACCCAACAAACCGTAATATCTTGTCCGACAATGAAGCTACGATCAGTTATCACATGAAAAAGTGGAATTATCACAGTGCTAAATCTAACACTTTTGACCACCCTACTGTGTTGGATAAGATGAGTTCAGATT
>CAVOJK010000445.1:0-31000 GCA_963695495.1 Hololepta plana | reverse complement strand
TATCAAACGCGTTTGTGGTTAGAGCTTTTATCATCATCGAACAGATTGAAAAAAAAAGATTACAGTCGGACTCAGCGCCAATGGCTGGCTGTTCCATCTGGTTCATATCCATACATGTTCGCATCGGCGCCGGCGCCCATCTACTCCCCGTACTCTTCCGCTGGATCGCCGATGATGATGATACCGAACACGATGCCGGTTCCGTATCAGCAGCGCTTTCAGATGTTGCCACAGGCGCCCTGGATGATCGCACCCTATGACCTGCAGACCAGTGGAGGTACGTAAATATGCTTTCCGCTGTTTTTTCTCATCGATTATGGGTTTGCAGTGATGCCAAGTTTCCCCTCCGGATTTCGGCGGAGATTTTTCGAGGAAGAAGAATTTTTCAAGAAGAAGCAATGAACGCATCAAATTATTTTATTGTTTGTAAGAGATCAGGTTTGAAATAAAGATCGTGATCACCCTCATCTTATGATCAAAGTATGGTTGCTCTCAATGCCGAACTGTTTTTTGTGATCATCAAAGAGACGCTGGAGGGTTTCAATGTAGACCCGGTGAAGAGCTTCCACCTGGAAAACATGTATTACTGGGGGCAAAATTATCTTTTCGCGCCAAAACTATACAGCGTAATTTCAAAACAGCTAAAATAGTTCTCTCTTTATCAGTACCATGTGAAATCAATCTTCATCCTCCTCTGATACTCTATCCAACTTTTAGGACAATTTTATCCAATATGCTGTTTTATGTAGCACATTTTGAGAGAAAATGACCACTCTAAGAGCTCTGAAGTTGCGCTGTTTAGCTTGGGCGCGAAAAGATGATTCGGCCCTCAGTAATATCAAGAACGAATGCTGTTTGTTTGAGCAGCTTCGACGGAAGTTATTCTCACTCTGTATTCTTGTGTTCCGTTCGGTCCTTCTGCACACATGAGTCATTTATATCACATAAGGAAGAGTGTGTTTTGTAGTTTTTCTTCTGTTTTGTAGTCATTCAATTTGCAGTGAATTGCAAAAAACATGTTGACTCGCGAGATTGAATGGGTAGTAAAACGCTCCTTATTTGTTTGTAGGAATTGTAGTTTGATGAGTGTCTGTTGGTAGATATGCGCACTAACCTGCTCTGCACTCGGGTTCTTCTCTCGCTCCACTCGGATTGGCGCGCCGAGGACAGTGTTCATTGGCATCCTCAAATTGCTTTGTAGAACAACACAATTGTTGATATATTCAAGACACTATCTCGTTGATCGAGAAGCGGCTGTAGATCTAGGGAAGTCATCTGAACTGCGATTTCACTTTGCTGAAAACAGATCAGGCTTATCGAACTGAAAGAAGTGAGAGCTGCTTCCACGAATGGGAAATGTTTCGCTTCGGTGAACACTTACTAGGAGACCACAATTTGTGAATTTCGAACCATACCTATGCGGTAGCAGTCCAAATGTGTAGTTAAAGATGCCTCTGCCATAAAACAGAAGTGGTGAAATGCCAATGAAACTCTTGACGACTGATTGCAGTTTTCGCAGTGTCGTGCCCTGGAACAAATCGCACTTGTTGGTGCGGAAAGTGTACGATAGCGAGTTCGTATCAGTGTAACACTTCCTTTTTTCTTGTAAAAAACTTTGAACTCACCTCGCTGTTATCAGCTAACGTAAACAGATCATTCTCGCCAAAACCATAACAAGGCACGAGATCGGAACCCGTCTCGAGAGCGAGGCGGATGAAGCCCTGATTGAGCAAGGCATTGTTTTTTTCTTATGGATTTTGATATATTTACAGCACAACATATTTGCCGGGAATTAGGTATTCCGGGAGTTTCCGATCATCAGAATCAATAAATCACACACTTTGCGGCTATTGAGCGTAACCACGTCAGTGCCAGGATGCGCATTGAGAGCTTCTTCTGCTCCGCCGACGACGAGTACAACCGCCTGGCCGCGTCGCTCGCTATCGATTACATTCCTGATTTATCACGGATATGTACATTATAGTTTCTGAAGTAATCAGTGCTCTGTAGCCCATAGATTGATCTCGCATATCATGCGTGAAAATAATAATGTCTACCTATTTTATTGTGTCTCTGATTTGTAAATAATGAGAGAGCTCGCAGAAACCGTCACGCACTTTATTGCCTTTTTTGAGCAGTTCATGAAACCGAGAGATAGCATGTACTCTCTACGCAGTGGAATCCAAAATTGAGCCACCTGAAACATGAGTTTTGTATTTCATGTGAGAACCGTCTACGAAACTCCACAAAAAAATCCAGAGGAACTAATTGTGAGAATTGAATGGATGAAAATCATGTAGAGCTCACCAGCGTGCAGACATGGAAAGAGATGTGCTTGAATCTATCATGGAGACCAGTGGCGTTTGTTTGAAAGTGATGAGTGGATATGGAGTAGACGCCATGTGGATGCACTCCGATGATGTAGTTCTGGCAAAGAAATCATTTTCTTCGAGAGGTCATCCAAAGAGAGATTAGATAGCGAATCAGAAAACTTTGAATTGCCCTTCTCATGTGTTCGCGGAAACTTCTATAGGTTTTCGAAACAAGCTGTTTGATGGTGAGAAAGGTCTCCCGATCTCCCGGTGAAGCTGAAATCAAAAACACACTCTATCGGCCGGTAGGTCTGCTGTTACGTGCAGCTCCATGGGAAAATAATCAGCTGTCCACTTGTGGAGCTTCCAGTTGCGCACCCACTCAGAGGCATAACCACCTGTGAGCAAAATATTTTGATTGAACTGATCAGCTTGGTGTGATAAGTAATCAGCAGGTTACTTCTCTCGCAATTCGGAGATTCTACGAGTTGAACTCCGTGAGAAAGGAGAATGTTCATAAAATCACTAGAAGAATGAACTGACCTAGGTAAGGAGATTCCGAGTCGTACCACCACCAGATGCAGTAGAGTGATACGATCCACGCATAGCCTCCCACTACCTGAAGTATTGGCCATTTCAAAGCGGTCTTGTCTCGAATGTCTCGAATGTCTCCCATATTGAACAGGTTCCTTGTTGTGCAAGTTGAACTCACCATCAAATAAAATATCCACGGAATGATGAGAATAGCCAAGAAACAGATGAAAAACTTGAAAGATGATCGCGGTTGTTTGCAGTCTTCGTTCCAGTGGAATGTCAATTGGGGCCAGCTCTATGATCGGTGCAGAACGAGTCATGGCTTCTTCAAGCAAACTGCGCCCAGTTCAAGCTCTAACTGATCTGGTTGGAAAAGTTGAGAAATCGACTGTGGTTGATTAATCGAATCACGAACTAGCAATACTTTCTCCAAAAATATCAGTCACAACGACATTTAGTAGGAGCTACCACCACGACAAACAATGAACCGAAGAATTGAACTGTGATCTGTTTGGGATAGTTTTTTACTACCCACCCTATCCCAGCTCTCTCTACTACTTCTCCTTATCAATGTTGTCAACCTGGCAGAACACCCCAAGCAAAATGATTACGACGAGATTAGAGTGTCAGCGTAGCTAGAACGAAATGAAAACACTTCAAAAAGTAGAGATAAGCTTCCTTGAAATACCATGCATTTCATATTTTTGAAAGCTTTGAACAGTGCGAACAGCATTCAATTCAAATTCAAGATCCTTTATCAATAAGAATGAAATACCCGTGAACAATATCCAAAAACAATCGAAGTGGATCTTCACTGGGAAAGCCAAAACAGAGAAAAGAATATTCAAAATGAAAACCGTTATGGCTGAACGAGAAAGAAGAAACAAGCGCAGCTGAATTGATGAATTAGTGCTTCTTGAACGCCATCATGCCTTCTGCTCCTGTACCCATGCCTCCGGGATAGCCGAAACCTTGGAAGAGATTTTTTCTCGACTTTTTCGTTTCATTCACGATCAAATGTGAGCGTTGAGTTTTGGTGCAATGTTTCTTCAGGTTGAGTGAATAGTGGAACTCCGATATGTTATGAAACTTACCGCCTCCGTATGGTAGCACGCCCCATCCGGTTGCCATGACTGGCTGATAGCTTACAGTACGCGTGAAGCTGCCAGGGAAGGCGCTGCCCCACTGTCGACGCGCGCGGCTGGGAAGTTATTTTCAACACTATACTGTTCTAGAGTTGAGATCACACATTGCTCCTCTCGAATCGCAATTATGAATGAAAAAGTACCAAGGATAAGTGATGTCAAATCCATGGTTTCTCAGAAAAATGGTGAAACTTACATGTGAGTTTCAGCTGCGGAGAGTGTGAGGCAGAGAGCAAGAAGCAAGAAGAGTAAGTTGCAGCGCAGCATTTCGAGGAACAGTTTATGTGATCTCAGTATTTCAATCAGAATCCGTGTTGTCGCCAATCTCTCCTTTTATACTCGTCTCATCTCACTATAATCAAGATAGTAAAACAACTCTGATAACTGTTGTTCCGGAGACGACGGAGACTAGAGAGAGAAGAGAGAGAGAGAGAGAGAGAGAGAGAGAGAGAGAGAGAGAGAGAGAGAGAGAGAGAGAGAGAGAAGTAATCAAGAACAGCGTCAAGAGAAAGAGAGATTCAAGATCACCTATAGTAACGTACTTATCAGAAACACTCGTCCCGATATTCTACAGCTATCACGAGAACTCTACGATCTGTTTTCGTGAGAGCAGGAAATGTTTTCAGGAAAAATTTCTTCTTCCGACGTGAGTTTTGCAATGTCAAAACGTAAGAACGAGAGTTGTTTCATGAGAAGGCTTGAATTATGACTTGAATTATGACTGAATTATGATTATGACTGAATTATGACAATTATGAATTATGAGAATTATGACCATCCATATCATTCTCGATCTTGGCTACGCTGTTATCTCTCGTTGCGTACCTGAAGTTTGAATTACAAAAATCACTAATTAGTTCTTTTCGTTCATAAACAGGGAACACTCTGTGAATTGGCTGATTGTGATAAGGAAAGTGGAACCGGAAGCTAACTGGAGAGAGAAAAGTATCAAACTGCCAGCAACTGCCTTCAGCGACCATTGAACATAAGTTTGATGTGAATCTAGTCCATCATCGTGACATGCTGGCTGCACCTGGCTTGATTGTAGCGACTGAGATCATCAAGCTCCCGCCTGATGACGTTTGCTTCGTAGAGGAAACAAGATGTGAGAATTGTGAAAATTCGTCTAGGATTTTGGTTCGAGAATCCTGAGGAGCACTCTTACTTTGTGTGACACTGCCGCCAGAAATGCTCGTGCAGATGAGTTTCCGAAGAAAACTGCAAGCAGCTAATACTGATATCAAGATGTCACTGTTCAGCACCGGGGAACACAAAATTATCAGAGATAGGTGAGCTTTTCCAGTTTTAGTGATGGGTTCTCTCATCACGTTTTCAAACCCCCCCCGGTGAACAAGTATGTGATAAACGTGCCCTACCTTCGATATGGCCTGATGAAAGTGAAATTTACAACTGCATTTATAATCGGACAAAAACCAGGAAACTGAGATAGCATCTTTCCATATTCTGGAACGTAAGCAAGACCAACCAGCCAAATTGAGTGTTCCATTGCAGCGTTCTGAGCAATGTCATAAATTATCAAGAGATAGAAAATGATAGCAAAAATTTCCACACTTGGTAGGGCGGCTTGGAGTGTTAGAGCCTGTGTAAATGTTTTTTCACATGTCGAACAAGTTTCTCGATGTGACTCATATTCCGTTCTGAAGTTTGACAAGCTACAGATGTAGGTTCGATGAGAAAAAGTTCTTGAGGATGAATGAACACAATTTTTGTTGTGGATATTGATAAGGAATGACGCTGGTCGAAAAAGAGTTGAAGGAGACAATAACTTTGATCAGCGTTGAATGTAGAGCGTAAGTTTTCGAACTCATGACTTTCTGTTGATGCACGAGTTTCTGTAGAATCTGTGACGTGGAAAACTTCTTGAAGACGAAAATATCAGTTCTTACCCTTCTCCTTACGGAATAGATGACAATGTACACCGCTGGCGGGAGAAACATCTGAACAAATAATCCAAGCCAAGAGCCATCGTAGAAACGGATGTCCAAATGACCGGCAAACAAAAGATCATCAGAGGAGAGCGCCAAGACAAACCCGTGATAGTGACTCCACTCAAATCATATTCAGGATAGTTCTTCGTGACGTAATTTCGTACAGTTTGTTCGGGCGCAGCGGACAAGTAGAATATAACCTGGGATTAGTCATTTGTATCCCCTTATTACTAAGAGCAAAATCATCTTTTCGCGCCAAAACTATACAGCATAACTTCAGAACAGGCAAAATAGTTTTCTTACTCATTACGACCACGTGAACGCAGTCTCCATACTTTTCAGATACTCTTTCCAAATTTTTGAACAACTTCATCAAACATGCTGCTTCATGTGGCATATTTTCATAGTATACTACCGCTCTAGGGGCTTTGAAGTTACGCTGTATAGCCCGGGCGCGAAAAGATGATTCGGCCCTCAGTAATACTACGTGTTTGGTCGAAGAGTTTCCTCAGAGTCTCCATTGCCGGAGAAGCATCAAACTCACAAAGACCGTTCCATTCAGAAAATGGGCGAGAACAACGCTCAGAAAAAGAAGATGGAGTCGACGTTGCCATTCGGAGAGGATCATCAGTCTGGCAGGGTTAGTTTGATCACCACTCATTTTTGAGTTCAACCTGAACACAAATGAGCCGCAGAGAATGAACATGTTGCTGCCATAGATCCATATCAGTATACATTGCAGTACCGAACATCCTCAAAAGTGGTTATAATATGGATTTGTGAATCACTAGCACAGATTTCCCAATAGAGATATTCCAGACTGCGTTTGAGAGCACTATAAAAATGGAGAAGTCAAACGTCAGAACTGGGATAGACAGATTTGGATTCATTTGCACTCATTTACTGATTGTGACTGACCTTCAAACGCGAGAAACAAAGAAGCAGGCCCATATGATACATGTATGAACGAAGTTGGCGAGGGAATCAATCTGAAAATTCTCTATGCTGTGAATTGTTGTTTTTCTCCCGGGGAAAAGGGGCAACACCCTGCTGAATGGGAGAGCGACAGGAGTAAACCATGATAAAGATGTAGAACGACGTTTTCATGTGCAACTTGTGGGAGAAAGCGGACCGTGCTTTCTTCGCAAAGTTTCCCATTTTTTTCGTTTCCATTCGTTAGAATACGGTAGCTCTTCATACTTTGAACAGTAATGTTAATTGTAACATGAACTTTCTCAAAAGATCAGAACCGTTCCATCATCGCCACATCCATTAGTGACGTGCACATGCCACAAATCGTGTCAGCCAGAATGACGCGTGAGTAGGACTGATATGAAACAAAGTCATGACAAAAATCGCAAACTAATTTGTGTTCCAGTGCTGTCTCGGATATGCGAATCACCCCACAGATGAGGGCAATATCAAAGACCGTTGTGGTTTTCGTATGAAGTGGGAGCGAAAACTCAGAAGTAATGCTAGAGGACTAGGGTGCCTGATAAAAAATCACTTTGAGACTGGATGGAGTATGCCTCAATACTGCCACAAACAAGAGAATGTTCAGAAGGACACCACTGCTTCCCATCAGTGCGTGAATGACTATGAACAATATGTCAACGTAGTCCATCTGTTAGTCTGTAAGTCGTCTGTAAAATAAGTAAAATGCGGTTCGCGATCTTCAACTTCTGTATCAGGTTGCGCCCTCTCGAGGCGGTGCCAAAGCTTATGCTGCTGCAGTCTTGATAGAGTTGAACTTTGAATTCACTTCTGGAGTGCTTGCGGAACATCACGTGCTATGAGACCACACATTGGAGCACTGAAAACTACAAATGGGACAAACTGTCGGCTACTCACTATTTCGCTGTCCGGCGTTTCGCACCGGCAAAACCTCTTGCGAAACCAGAATCACAGAGCAACGCTCACCTGTAGACACTACCGTTTTTTGAACATGCTTATGCAGTATTGTGTGTTACACAATGATACAAATATGCACAGCGAATTTATATAATATGGTCAGCATGGATCAGACTGTTGATGCGAGGATACCAACAATACATCAATTGTTCGATTGTTCACAAAGCCTAAAAAGCGAAAGAAGGCTGAAGAATATTCAGCTCAGAACAGTCACAGGTTTTCGCGATGGAAAAGTAAAGTTCACTGGAATCAAGAGGTTTACTCGGCCGGCTTCTGTGACAAAATCATCCGTGATTACGATCTCCATTAACCCATTTTCTCTTTTACCTAACATACTTACTTTCAAAAATTTGCGTCCTCACAAAAAAAGTTTGCGATGAAGCAGACAGTTCTCTTCACTCTTCCCGATAATTTGGATCCACGTGAGTAGATCCGCATTTTGTGTAACTCTTTAGGTGTATTCCGGACGCAATCTCCATTGCGAGAATAGTAGAGCTAGGAAAAATACGATGAATCCCGTACGATGTGTACGTGAAATGGCTGAAGTTTTATTATGGTAACGGGAAGAAACAAAGAGGAAGAAGAAGAAACAGAAATGGAGAATGTAAACTGTTCTGTTTTGATTTTTGATACTGATTGTCCATGAATGAAGAATGTAAACTATTCTATTTTGATTTATTGATACTGATTGTCCATGAATGGTCGTTGTCAATGACAATTTGTCGAACGGTATGCATTATCTTGAAGAAATGAACCAGACGGAACTCGCTCACACTACAATTATCCATTGCTATGGATGAATGTTTTTGCAATGAACATCTATGTAGTTATAATCGTGAGTCGTTCGAATATCAGCAGGCTTCTCGAGTAGTTCTGGGGAACACGAAGGATTTACGATTGACAGAAAAACAGACTTGCCCCTGACACACTCACAGAAGGCGATTTCAAGTATTTCAATGGACACCTGTGAACTTGGAAACTTGTTTTTTTAATAAAATTTAATTCAACTCTCTTTGGACTGTTGATATTGTTTATGAAATACTGTCCGGATTTCTGTTCGATTTCCTGTTGATACAAGGATTCCACTTCACTGTTAGACCGACCGGCGTCTATCAGAGAGTGACCAGGATTCAATGTTTGTGAAGCTGGCATGGTTAGCTAAAACCACAGATAGAGTTGTCTTTTTGCCGATTACTGTTCTCTGTCTCCCATTCGCACTGCAACTGTCTTGAAAGAGTCTTGAAAACTTGAAAGTATTGTCTTGAAAGCTTCTGATACAAAACGCGTGTAAAACAAATTTGAAAACGACCACACTACACACTAGGGTGGCTCAAACAGTTACCGTTTCAACTGAAAAACCGTTGCAACTGTTTCAACAACAATTTAGTTGTTCCGCGCCAACCCAACTGTTACGCGAACAGTTTAGTTCGAGTACTGTAGCGCTGGGTCAGATTTATCATCGCTGGGGCGAGGATGAAAAAAATGAAGATGTTACTTGTGCTTCAAACAAATTCAGCTTTTCAAAAACATTTCAACATGCAGGTGAATATTCACAGACGTGCTACTCCAGTTGAAACGCTCGTTTTCATGGAGGAAATTGATCAGATAGTAGAGACGAATTACGGACTGACCGTATCTTCATCCGTTAAAAAGCCAAAAACAGTTGCCAACTGTTTTTTTCGCGGGAAAAACAGTTGCCAACTGTTTTTTCACCGTTTCAACTGGTAACTGTTTTAGCCACCCTACTACACATCATCTTGATAGGCTTGCTGCACCTTGCTTGCGTGTCGCGACGGACAGCACTACGCTTCCATCTGATCAATTTCTCTCGTGTAAACGACCAGAAATTTCATATTTGATTGATTGATCGATAATGTTCGAGCATACAGACCAGACCCTCTAACTTACTTCGTGTGGTAGTAGTGCCTCCATCAACGCTCGTGCAGAACAGTTTGAGAAAAAAGCTGCAAACGGATTATTACGGTTTCAAGGTTCAGAGTATCCCTCTGTAGAAGAAGTTGCCAAAGTTTTGATTACAAGTTTTCCGAATTCTAAACCGTCCGATGAAAGTTCTAGTTCCCAGCGTTGAGTTATCTCGTTCCATTTTCTACTCCAGCGAGGACGTGATAACATTCCTTACCATCGATATGGTCGAATGAAGATAAGATTCACAACGGCATTTATGACTGGGCAGAGTCCAGGGAACTGGAAACGGATCATCAGCGCAATTCCTGGAACGGGCGCAAGACCAACCAGCCAAATTGAGTGTTCCATTGCAGCATTCTGAGCGAGGCCATGAATTATCGAGAGATAGCAAACAATACCGAAGATTTCTACACTTGGTAGAACCGCTTGCAGTGTAAGAGCCTGTGTGAAAGATTAAAATGGCTTTCTCAAATGGATTCTCTATTTGACTCGAGTTCTGTTCTACAGTTGTTTCGCTAGATGTGGATACAAGGCAAAGTTCCCCAGAAAAGATTGAACACAGTTTTTCAGTATTAATCAGAAATGAACGTGGATCAAAACAGTGGTAAATAGAGACGAGATAACCGCAACTCTGTGCACCACCCAGACATGAGTACAAACTCGTGTTCGAAAAACTGTAATTCATATCTCGCTTCGCCCAGGGGCGAAGCGAGATATGAATTACAGATATTGAGATATTCTTTTCGATTCTCTCTCTCTTGCCCGGCCGGTTCCCTGTTTCCTCTTCAACATGGACCTAACTCTAGTCGTCTATCGCCTATAATATGAGTCGACGCCATCTATATAATATGGACGCACTGGCACTATTATCACTATTGCAACTAATATCAAGAGCTGAACGAAGAATCCCGGTGGAGAAACGAGTTGGACCGCCTCCGGTACCTCCTAAAACAATGGCCTATGTCAAGAATGTTATGGAAGCTGCACGAAACGTCAAGTTTTTTCAACGAAGAAGAGAATGCTGCTGTGATTGTCCACATCATATCTCACACCGTTTTTTCTTGTACGTATGACACTCTGCACACTAACAGACATAGCCATTTCGCTCATCCTAGTGCTTCGCTTTGGCAATGATGCATAGTATACTTTGTATGCTGGATTGATACGCGATAAATATTATCTTCGCCCAGGGGCTATGACCGTCAAACTTGGTAGAATAATTCATAAGACTGATATCACCGCACACCCTGAATTCCAGCATCATAGCCTCAGGACGAAGCAAGATATGAATTACAGTTTTTCGAAAACTAGTTTGTACTCATTTCTCTTTGGCGCGAAGAGTTGCGATTATCTCGTCTCTAGTGGTAAAGCAGAGAATCACTTTGATAAGCGTTGAATGTAGAGCAACGTTTTCGAACTCATCACTTTCTCTTGATGTAGGAGTTTCTGTAGAATCTGCGAAATGAATTCATGATACCATCATGGAAAAACTTCTGCCCACTTTTTTTCTCACAAAGTATATGACAAAGTACACAGCTGGTGGTAGATTCAGAAGAACAAAGCGACCAAGCCAGGAACCATTGAAAAAAATGTATGTCGATATGACCTGAAGGCCAACATCATTGATAGATCAGAGGGTGAGGCAAACCTGTGACAATCACCTCACTCAAATCGTATTCAGGATAATTAATTTCAACGAAATCCCGTACAGTTTCTGGTGACGAACCAGACAAGTAGAATATGAACTGAAGTGTCTGTTTCATTCTCTGTCACTGATAATTTGGTCGGAATATGTATGTGATCACAGTTGTCATGTCTATGAATCACTCAACTCACGAAAACTGTCGCATCTAGGAAATGAGCAAAGGCGATGCCCACGAAAACAAAATAGAGTTTGCGTTGCCACTCGGAGAGAATCAGCAGTCTGCCGTTGGAACTTGAGAAATCAAAAAAGTTAATCACTTAACCTGAACACAAATGAACCGCCAAGAATAAACATGTTGCTGCCATACACCCAAATCAGTATACAATGTAGCATGGAACATACTCAAGAAAATTTAGTGTAGAAATTCTGGGATTGAATCAGCCGAATTTCCATCAAGAATTTTCTTGAGCGTCGTTTGAGAATACTTTCAGAAGTCATTAAAATTGAGAAACTGAAAATACAAGATTATAGAAAATACCGTCAAACGTGAAAAATAGTGAGGCCGGTCCATACGCTGCATGTATAAGCGAAGTTGGCGATGGAATCAATCTGCGGTATCTCTTCATTGGGGATTGTTGTTTTTCCTCCAATTTGACTTCAGTAATTTATTTTTCGTCGCCAAGTTTTGCACGCAAGAAGATGTATCGATTATCAGGAAACATCAACGAGCTCAAAGGATCAAACCTCTCCATCAAAGCCACGTCCAGTAGAGACGTGCAAATGCCACTGTGTCCGCCAGAATGATGCGTGAGTAGGACTGACAAAAAAGACCCAAGAATCACGGAACTCTCTGTATGATGAAACTATTGATCCAGAGATAATCACTTTGAGATTGGAAGGTGTATGCCTCAATACTGCCACAAACATGAAGATGTTCAGAAGAATACCGCTGCATCCCATCAACGCGTGGACAAACATGAAAAATAGGTCCACTCGGTCCATCTGTAAGTCATCCATGAAAATCATAAAACGGTATTGGCCACAATCTCAAATTCCCGCTTCATGACAGAATGAGGAAAAACCGCAACAACAATGATGGGAAGTCTCTTCCTATTGAGTGTTCACGGAAGCTCTCGGGACCAACAAATGTGTACACGACACAGTCACAATTCGATGCATGATAACGTATTTTTGTTTTCTCACGGAAGAAGTTTGTCCTTCCCCTCTCTGACAACTATAGTGAACAGTTCACTATTCCCGAGTTCACATGAACTAGTGAGAAAAATTAAGGAGTACTGGATTGATTTCGTTCGAAGACATTATTTATACGCATTTTTATGAGGAATTTCGTGTTTGCGATTGTGAATGTTTTCTGCATTACAAAGTGTTTCGCTCACTCCATCGTTAGGATAACCGTGGAGAAATACTGAGACAACAGGAAATGATTGGACTGTGAGTGCTATCAGTTTTTGGAGGCTTCTGTGAAACCCCATTGGTAACAGCTTCTGTTCTGGAAGGGGAAAGAAAGAACAAACACAGTGGCACACAAGTTGTTCCGCTTTCGTTTTGTTGATACAATACACATTCCTCTGATCACTGAACCTGTTTTTGCATGAGAGAAACATCCAGCTGAACTCCACAGCTGCTCGCTCTGTGTCGTTGCTTCATTTGAGCCGATGCCAGACTCTCTTGAATAGCCCGCAGATGGCTTCCGAGTCACTCACAATCAGTTTATTTATCTTCGACCTTCAAACATGAATAACAGCCCTCAAGCACACAATGTTAGCCGGAATTTTTTCTCATAAATGCACTCAATGATGTGGCACATCTTCATTACATCAATGAAACGGTGAACAGTTGGTAATAACAGTCTGTACGAAAAAAAGTAGTTTTGTTCGACTGAAGTATAATTTGACCACGTACTGTCGATGCGTGTTTCAAAACTATTCATCTAGGACGATTGTGTCTATTCTTCCAAATGAGCTTTTTCAATCCCAAAGATCGCACGACCAGGATGAACTTCATGTGAAACTTCTGCAGCAGGTGCAGTTTGAGCAATGAAACAACCCGGAATCACAAGTTCCCAGTGGACTCTCGCCAAGATATGATGCATAACTAAAACAATCAGCAATCGCAGCCACTTCTAGCATCACTCGGTTGTTTTTCCGTTTGCTGAATATTCCTTTCTCGCTATCACGGCTTGATTGTTGCTACCGACATCTTCATGCTGTAACTGGCTGGAAACTTCAGTTTCTGGAAATCAGCTCCAGTTGTGCACTCACCTCTAGATTCACCACCGCTGACGAGGACTGTACCGCAGAAGAGACTACAAAGGAAACTGAAACGGGTTTCGGATCTAGCGAGTTCGACCAGTGTAGCACCATACCTCCGATATGGCTTGATGAAATATAATGTAACACTGGCGTTGATGATAGGACAAAGACCAGGGAACTGAACTTGATTTTTTCCGTTTGAAAAAGAAAGTGAAAAAAGTCACTCACAAGCCAAATCGAGTGTTCCATTGCAGCATTTTGAGCAACGCCGAAGAGAATCAAGCCATAACAGACAATACCGAATATTTCAACGCTTGGAAGAACAGCTTGAAGAGTCAGAGCCTGATAGAATGAAAATTTTCACTTGTGCAATAGTCATCTTTTGAAAAAGTGGTTATCGACTTCCATTTTTCACTGAATAAAAAACTTTGTCCAGAGAAAGTGAACCTTGATCAAAGCAGAATGCAGCGCAAAAGTTTTTGAACTCATGATGCCTCGTTGGCGTTTCAGCTTTTTCAATATCTGCTGATTCTTGTATAGCGAGTCAGTACGGATCTTGTTGTCTTTGTTGTTTCTCTTCTCACTCACCTCTCTCCGCACAAAGTAGATAAAAATGTATACGGCGGGTGGCAACGAGAGAGCCACAGTCCGGCCATTCCATCCTCCAGTGAAAATTTTCAAGTCAAGGTGACCTAAACTGTGAACACTGTCTTTTTCCTAAACTGGAGCAGACGATTGTCACACTGTACCTGTGTTCGTGAAACCGGCCAGATCATATTGAGGATACATTTTGACGATATACTCATCAATGACCTCGTCAGCCTCTCCGGCTATGAAGAAACTTGCCTGGTAGTCAATCCAGTGTGAAAATTTTCAGAAAAAAATCGAAAACCATACTACGAATCCGGTGCTGTGAAAAATAACAAGTTCGCACCTGGGCCTAGGGAAGCGAGGATAGCAAACTTACATAAACTAGTCCGTTCAGAACATGTAGGATTGCAATAACCACAAAAATGAGATAAACTCGTCGCTGCCATAGAGAGAGTATCATAAGTCTGTGCGAAGAGTGCGAGTTAATCATACTCTCATGATCAGATCGTGCATTGTCCAGTACAGCGTCTCTCCATATCCTCGTGTAAACAGTCAAGAAAATGCTACAGAAGAAACAAAGCATCAATATAAATTACCTGAACACAAACGACCCTGCCAGTATGAACATATTGCTGCCATATGACCATACCAAAACACAATACAGTGCAAAGCACGTCTCAGCAGAGAAAACGTTAGATGCTGGTCCATACAAAACATATATCAAGGTAGATTCGGAAGGAATGAATCTGTATCGTCAAACATTCATGTCCATCATCATTAATCATCATAAAATTAATTATCATTACATCATCATTAAAGGAGAATGGGCACGAGAGACTTTTTTGTCAGAAAGAAATTTTTCATAGCACTTTGTGAAGGAGAGCGACCTCTCGAGCGCATTCATGTAGCGCTCTCACCTCTCCCTCTCGCAAGTGATCAGTGGTGTAGTGGTAGTGGGCTACGTTTGAGCGTTTTGTCTTGGGCGTTGGTTCGATCTCCGGTTCCGTCACTCTCTTTTTCTTTACTCGCCCTCATTTATCACAGGAATTCGAACTTCGAAGGGCTGTATACGGTAACCTGGGCATCGAGTATTTTCGAGGTACACCTCATTCGAAAGCTCTCTCCTGGGGCAACACATCGGTGCCCTCTGTTTTGCCATTACAAAACTCGTGACCAGCCTCCTTTAAAGGAGGAATCATATCGATCGTAATCTCACTGCTGGACATTGTTGTGCATAACGCGGAGCGTTATGTCATACAGCAGAAAGGCACACCCAGTGTCAATTTGCCGATAGGAACAATTTGGTGTGCCAATGTACTAAATGACATAACGCTCCGCGTTATGCACAACAATGTTCAGCTGAGAGATCACGATCGGTATGATCCCTTATTCAGATTCAAAATTTACCTCGCCATCACCGCGAAATCGAGCAAGGATGTAGATATGCTGCACACAGTGTCTGCGAGAACAACTCTTGAGTATGACTGAAGATTACGAAATTTTTATCGAATTTGTTTCCAATGACTACTATTAGGTTGAACAGAAAGTCCTGTCGCCAATTCGGGCATGCTTACAGTTGGTTATAACAATTGAACAAACAAACTAGGACTAATATGGTGTTTTCTAAAAATATCGTTCACTCTTCGGCAATAACTATGCAAGTTGTGGATACCCTCCTCCTAGAACCCTTCGAGCTGTGAGATCGCGAAGTTGGTCAACCTGGTTTCGATATAGGCTCGAGTCTCGCAACACAGTCCTCCCAGGGAGCGTCCCTGTCCCGGTTGGGCACTATACCGGAAGGGTTCACGACCGGGGCCGTGCGGTGGGTGGCTCATAACCGTGCATCCATTGCCGGCTGGCCCAGGCGTGATCGTTGAATCCGTAGTGTGTCGATTTTCATCACGTTGTAAAAAGATTAATGGAGGTTTTTCGCGAACGGAACAGGAGTGGGTCTTCAGTTTACGTGGGTGATCAACATGGACTCTCACCTTTCAGAAAATACTGGTGGGTAGGATCTCCTACTGTTTCGCTTCCCGCACGAATCACCCAAAACTTAGTGTCACGCTGTTCTAGTTGAGTTCGGGTTTGGGAAGGCCTGCTGGCTGACCAAGGTTTCCCATGAACTGAACTTCTCCACTAAATTAATCGTGAAGCTTCCACTCGTCATCACTCACAACCAAATATTTGTCCCGATCGAAGTGACATTGTAGCATCAAGAGAGACAACTGGGGTCCATACGGCGATTTTGTCGTTGACGTTGAAAATGGGGAGTATAGGTCAGCTCATCGTGTTTTCTTCCACAAGCAATTCAACTCTCTCCAAGATAGCGGTACGTGATCCCTCAAGACTGACGCTCATGCCGCAAAAGGAATGAATCCGATCGTCTTCCCCACTCAGGCACAGGGTAGCGTGGACCCCATGAAAGTTAACGCCTGACCTAGCAGTTTCGAGGAAAGATAAGTTCCTGTTATCGATTTTTCCGTAGTGATTTTTCATGGTGCGTGGACTTGGTATGAATGAAGCTCAAACTTTACTGGGACCCCGTTAGGTATCGAGGGTTTCCACACCGGAGAGAAATGAAAAGAGTGAGAGGCTAAAAATTCGTATTTTGTCGAGACGAAAGAATGCTGCCTACTGTTCTTCTCGAACATCATCAGATGAAATGGGGATACGACATCAATGCTGAGGGAGGTCCCTATCTCGTGTCAACAGAAGGACCTTAGTGAATGACTACTCTTCAAGAGCGAAAAAGTCAAAGTCAATGTGGTCACAGGCGACAGGACTTTCTGTTCAACCTAATATTTCATAGTCTGACGTTATCCAGCATAGAGAAAAGAACGAACTTTCAAGTGTAGTGGCGTTTTTTTGCATATTGAGATAAACAAAATACAGTTCATTATGACACCATTACATCCCATAAATGTATGGATGAGAATGAAGATCAGGTCAACGATTGCCATATCACGATCTGAAGTTGCTCACAACCACCATTTATAGACTTATAGTTGTTCAAGGTGTTGGATATTGAACCTTGTTTAAATCATGAAAATTATTGTCACATAGAAAAAGCTCACAGTAAACCGATGTTGGCGGAACCGACTGTTCCATTCATCTGAATGTCGTACCCTCGAGGGACCAATCAGCGAAAACTGTGCACAGAATGTCATGATATCATCCTCTAAAACTTCCTCTTATCTATCTTTCATCGTGTGCAGTAGAAGGATGATCGAAAGTTGAGATTACCTCAATCTAGAGCGAGTAGCCAGTAACTGCGGACTAGAAAGATAGCCGTAGAAATATGATTTAGGCAGCGAACGTGGGGAGCCACTCTTCTCAGTTTAGCCTCACCTCATACTGATTGTGGCTATTATAATAAATGTGCAACCCTCTCGTTATCTGCTACTAAACATCTGCACGAGAACTGATTACTTTTTCAGACACGCGCACGGAAACAATCACAACGTAATTTTTCTGATCTCTCGGAGCATGCGATGAATGTCTCATCCGCTACCCTTCAAGACCATAGAGAAATCAATGTGTGCTCAGATTACGCTCTAATAAATAAATCTTCTTCCTCTTAGTCCCGGGCCACAGGTGATGTCATGCCCCAAGGACATGACGCCTGGGATCAGGGTCGAGGCCCCGTTTACGCCGTGATCGAACACACTGCCTAACCTGGAGAACCAGTGGCCAGTTCATTGGCTTGTCATATTGTGCTAGATATGACTGGGGATTTATTTCGTGGTTTTCCACTACCGAATTTTCTTAACCCCCTCGGTTTGGGTGGATCTGTCCGGGGCGGGGGTCGAACCAGCGACCTTCTGCGTGCAAAGCCGATGCACTACCGACTGAGCTATCCCGCCCCTCTCAGATTACGCTCTAATACATATTTGATATGCAAAAAGGCAGTTCTCGACATCAAACTCTACACAACTGTGCCAAAATCGTGGAATGAAAACAAGGAAAAGAGGGAGTGCGGTATTTGAAAAGCACGTTGATTCGACAGCTATTGAAACACAGAAACGAAATTCTCTCATTTCAAATCTGCCCGACTTTGGAGCAAAAGAACATGACTTCAGAGAGAATGCGATCAATTTATTTTCCAGTTTTTAATACAATAGTTATCAGTAGAGCAGTATGTGGTTTGGATATTATTGATCGATAGATCAACATGGCTCCTACAAACGTCAGTACAAATGAACATGTTCACCAAAGACGACATTTCCGTTCAGGATTCATTGGTGATCCAGCCGGGCATGAGAAGGCTTGAGCGAAATCTTGTGAACTCTGAACCATTGCTCGGACACGGAAACTCTGTAACAGATGTGTAGCAATTTTTCAGAAGCGACACTAGACATTGTCTAGTAGACAACCTTTTTTCTAACTAGATATTTACTAGAGATTATAGATACACGATCGATGAGGTGGTCAGTTTCCCATAGAAAGAAGCAATAACAGAGACAAGAATGTTGTATTTGTCCACTTTCGTATGAACGTGATCGACAGATTACGTGAGCTAGCGATAATAAGCCATCAGCAGTTTTCTACTCTTTTACTGAAAAACTCACACCAGGTGGATGTCTCTCCGTTGCTGATATTGTGCTTCTATGTTCGCACCATGTCTGAGAAAAAGTGATTGATTATCAAGACGATTCCATGTATATATGTGCTGTATGTTCAACACTTATGTATGAAAGTGATCAATAGAATACTTTGGCCATCGATAAGAAGAATAATTGATCGCTCGAGTATTGCGCAAGTCGTGTGAGACGCCATTCAGTTCCTAGCTCATGGAGCTCCTTTCTGTGTTCGCGATATGCCTGCATTTTTTTCCAACGTATTATTCTTGTTCGATTGGAACTAGAAACTCACCGCGAATGCCTGTTGTATACCAACTGTGTCTGCAATTACTTCATTGACCACAGTGCTGAAGGTGAGCTGCCGAAATAACGAAGTGTTCAGGATTTCATGACTGATTTTATCTAATGGCATTTACAAAACGTTCCTTGCGAAGAATGTGATTGGACCTACAGTTCCTGAGAAACCAGCATGTGACATATTGCGATATTGATCTTCCAAACAGTCCACAAAACCTGAGAAAACCTCGATTTCACTGACATTGAGAAGTTGTGTAGTTCGGATGCGTATAAAAGGAGTGAAGTTTGTTCCAAGATAAAGGTGAACAGACTTTTTGTTTCAGTACCGTTGTGTGCGCTATACTTGAGAAACTCACTCTCGAATTCTGGGTATGTACTTGTTTCTCTCACTTTGCCTTCCATCGAAAAAATCTGACCTGGTGAACCACATTTTTCTCTCCTGTTCACGCACATTTTAGTCATCACAAATATGACAGAAATAAGATCGTTGAGGTTGCTGATCTCAATTTTCCTACGCTAATCTCTTGAATACCTCCAAGAAACCATTCCCAGCCTTGATTTCACCTTGTCTGTCGAAAGAATGCATCAACTCGTGGCCGATGAGAGATCCCAAGCTGCCATAGTTGTATGCGATTGGATAGCCCATAGACAATATCGGAGCTTGCATCAAACCCGCGTGAACCTCTGAAAGAACTGATGAAATTCCGGAAACTCTAGAAATGTTATCAAAAA
Organism: Hololepta plana; assembly: GCA_963695495.1. NCBI lineage: Eukaryota > Metazoa > Arthropoda > Insecta > Coleoptera > Histeridae > Hololepta > Hololepta plana. The sequence goes on along the minus strand of CAVOJK010000445.1, from coordinate 11,105 downwards.
TCGTATGAAATCGCGGTTAGCATTTGAGGAACTGTGTAGAACCGACCTAGAAAATTGAGTGCATAGTCGAAGTGAGCGTTGACATCAAGCACACTCGCTGAAAACTCTTTCTCGAAGTGTGTCAACGAGTCGTGCACGCGGCTGAGTTTCTTTGCGCGTGTTGCGAGTGACAGATTCAGATATGCGTGGAGTGCCGGTGTTTGTGCGGTTATTGCGACCTGAGGACATCGACTTCCAGAGACAATCTTTAGACTTCTCTCTGAGAATCAAGCACGAGCTAAACTCACCTCGGAATAATAGACATCTATCAAATCTGCCTTGTGCGGATAGGCAATCAAACTCATCACTGTTGCAAACTGCAAGCTTCTCAATAATTTCACAATTCGCAGTGGTCAAACATGATCCTGCCTGGAGAAGAAGACAGGGATAGCCTCTTGCCAGCTTTCACGGAAAATTTCATTCAACAGAACAGGGTTCAGTGAGACTTTATGAAATCTCACGAAACTCTGTTCTGAAAGTTTGTAAATAGGGTTCCGAATGCGAGTACGATTTCAAGTACGCTTCCGAGTACGCGGAGACGGAAGCCTTGTTTCGAGTCTGAAACACTCGAAAGGAGCGAGGATTGAATCAAATTGTTCGTGTACTTCAAATCGTAATTGAATTTGGAACCCTATTCGTAAACAGGAGTCCGTAGTGGTGTCATATTGTTAGGAACGCTCTAATAAGTACTCCAACCAACAAGTTTCAAAAAGTCTTTGTTGTTTTGGGGGACCAACAAGTTTCAAAAAGTCTAAGTCTTTGGAAAGTCTAAGTCTCATTAGTGTTGCAGATTGCCAGTTTGAACAGCGTTCGGTTCACTCTTACGATTACTGTAACGTGTCATCCAAGACGTCTGGCACTTCACATGTGGTTTTGTGTGACCTCGTAACAGACCTCTAGGTCCTGTGATAATAGCAGACACCTTTTCAATAAGACCGACCGAGTAAACATAACGCTGCACATGAGTCGATTTGTGTAAGGATTCACTGTGGCCTTGCAGAGTGGAAAAATGAATTCGCACAAATTCCACCAGAATCTTCCTCATGGGTCCCCTGAGCAACTCCCAAGTGGAAAATCCAATGAACGTGCTACCTGAGGAGTTATTATATCTGCTGTCTAGAGCTTACTCTATTTTTCTCACCTTCCCCATGCAACTCTAGAATGCGTGTGATACCTAGTTTTGAAGCGCATTTCAAGGCGCACCCAGAGATATTTTTGTCAAAAAATTAGGTCACCTCTCCAATTTTTTACCTGCGATCATTAAATATACAGGTAGATTTTACGGGGACAACATTACTTGCGCATATTGGATTTTTGATATGTTGTAGAGCAGAAATTTCTGGTTCCTATGACACCAAAATCTCGTTCGTAAGTGTATCGAGACTTGGTTTTTTCTGTCTCTGAAAATCGGGCCTCTGATAATTTGAGTGTTTTTCTCATGAGAAATTGCTCTTTCCAGTTTTTTCTTTTTCCTCTGGATATATGAGAGCGATTGTGTAAGGATTCGCAGGAATCTCAGTTTCTTGGTCCAAAAGTTCCCGATTCTCGATTTTAACAATCAAATTACGATCACATGATCGCCATTCGACGAGAAGTGAAATGATGTACTTTTCAGTTTTTTCGGACACTCCCTTGGGTGCACAGGTGATTGGATACGTTTCGCACATTCGTGCTCGTAACTCCATTAGTTGGAGTGCAATCATGACAAAAATTGGTGAGCATAGTAAACGGGGTACGAGGATCATTTTTGTAATTGATCCCGAGCTAGTGGATGCGCTCCTTCATTGGTTTCCGGCTGCACTGTTTCGGAAAACCTGCGCCAAAAGCCTCAGGGCAAACGGGGGCGATAATTTTTTTCGACGTGGGGAAACTTCAGGATGTGACAATTCAGGAAAACTAGGTCTCGACTGTAGAAACCTATAGAATCGTGTACATCATACCTCTTGAAAATGCGATGTCTCTGTTTTCAAACTTCTAACTTGTTTGTGGGCTCGAGTTTTCCGAACCAGTCCTGTACTACTCTATGGAAATTGGTTTGTGTGCACGAGTTTTTTTGAACCAGTTTTGTTCTTCAAATTCTCTTGGAAAGAGAACAGCCTCCAGAGTTATTTCATGTAGTTTGCACAGTAGCACGAAAACTGGTATGCATCCGCTCTTCCCCAGAAGCAGTTTTCTTTTTCTCAGCCTGCAAACAACCGCCTTTGGAGCTATTTTCTTGTACTTTCCTGAGAGTAGTGCAGAACTGGTTCGGAAAACTCGAGCCCACAAACAAGTTCGAAGTTTGAAAACAGAGGCATCCCATTTTCAAGAGGTACGATGTATACGATTCTATAGGTTTCTACAGTCGAGACCTAGCTTTCCTGAACGGTCACATCCTGAAGTTTCACCACGTCAAAAAAAATTATCGCCCCCGTTCACCCTGGGGCTTTTAGCACAGGTTTTCTGGAACAGTGCAGCCGAAAATCTATGAAGGTGCGCATCCACTAACTCAAGACCAATTACAAAAATGATCGCCGTATCTCGTTTACTATGCTCACTGATTTTTGTTACTAATGCACCCCTACTACCGGAGTTATAAGCACAGATGTACAAAACCTATCCATTCACCTGTGCACCTGAAGGAGTATTCGCAAAAACTGAAAAGTACATTATTCCAATCCTCGTCGAATGGCGGTGAACCTAATTTGATCGTTGGAATCGAGAATCGGGAACTTTTGGACCAGGGTGTTGCGAATCCTTACAAAAGCGCTCTCATATCTGTGCATTTGATCTAGTGTGAAGAGCAGAAAACTCTGAAACTGGAGAGTTCCAAGTTCAGAACAAGTTCGAAAATCGGTCCAGTGGGAATTCAATGGACGATTTTTGGTTACCTCCACGCTTTGACACTATGAAAACCATGGTGTCGATACACTTAGCATGACGTTCGAAATGTCAAACTGACCGGAAATGTTACCACTACAACATATAAAAAATCCAATGTGCGCTTCGTATGCGCATGTGTTTTACACACCTTTTTCCACCAGCACATGCGGACAATGGTGAAAAATATCATTGGAAAGCTCTGTGTGAGAGCTGTGATTTGATATATCTCAGTTGATATTTCATCAAAAAATAACCCCGAGAGAAAATCAACAAAATTTCCACTAAGAAGGTGATATCTTCAGGTACCAAAAGAATTTCAACTGGAAAACAAGCCTATTGGCATTAGACCACCTTCCCGGATGTATCGTACAATTTTCAACAGATTTTATTTTTCACTCTGCAAAAACTCTCGAAAAACAGTGAATCCTTACACAAATTCACACATATCTGACACACCACGTTTCATGTTCTGAAACACTAATAGCAGTGAGAGCAAATAGTTCGGAACATTTCGTCAAAATCCCGAAATAAAAACCGCTTTTTTAATTTGACAATAATAGCTTGAGCACACCAACCTTTGAAAAAGCTTCTCGATCCACTGTTTGATTGAGATTTCGCACAGCTTGGATATATTGTCGGTGCAATCGTTTGAACATTCTCTGCATTCATCGATATTTTTTCAAAAGGAAGAATCGTTGAGAGACGGATGGTATACATTTTCTCTTGGTCTGATTGGAGATGTTCACAAAGTCAGAGTCTAATTTGTACCGCCACGATAATTCGATCTTCTTTCCGGAGATGATGTCTAGCATACATCAGCACAAGAGGCAGCGGCATGTAGAATTTGAGAGTCTGTGCAACTCAAAATTTCACTCCTCCAGTTCGGAACTGGTCATCCGAATTTCTGCTTGCGTTACAAAAATGATTGGGCAAGCGTGAAAACAGAAGATACTGAAGAATACTGCCGTGCAGAAGAACATCTAAACTAACTTCACTGTTTGGGAAAAACAGACTGAAGCAAATATCAAAACAGTTTCGCAAACTCACATCCAAGCACATTTTTTTCCTGGGGCACTTTCTCTCAAATAATCTCGCTGTATTGCTGAATTCCTGAAAATCAAACTCTTTATTCTTGATTTTGGCGAGTGTCTATGTAGAGCGCGCAAGCTCCGCCCACATACCCTTTCTCTACCTCCTCTGAAAAATGGGACCGCTTAAAGCACAGAGACGCTGGAGACGCAACCGATTGATTAGGTTTTCCACATATGTTTTAGAGTAAATTCTTGCGAATTCAAAACTGTCTGGCGGACTTTTCCAGCTACATTATAGTCGGCCGAGAGCCGTATGTCCAACTGCAGTCCACTTGAGACAGCGAAACGGCCGATGCTCATAATGAGGAACCGATTTCCCCATTGAGAGCAGGATGAAAGAAGACCTATTTTCCCATTGATAGCAAGAGAGATGAAAACCGAGTTTCGTATAGGAAACAGGAAGAGCGTAGACCGATTTTCACGCTGTCAAACAAAAGAAAGTGAGCCATGAATCGGCCGTTCTGATGTTTCAAGTGGACTGCGATTGGACAAACGGCTCTCGGTCGACTATATGAACAGAGTTATGTGCGAGCCAAAATTCTGCTCTATGAAGGTAGCGCCCTTGTGAGAGGGAGTTCACAGCTCCGCCAGACGGTTTTCGATAGAGAAAATTTTTCTCTTTCATGTGAGCAAAAATAACGTCAATTCATAGAGTTTCCATCGTGTGCTTCAATTTAGAAAAATGAATTTCTACAACACGTAAAAATGAAGAGACGGCTGGCTTGTATTCTCATTGGAGGCAGCCGCCGACAGAGTTAAAGAAGTGCTGAGAGCTGGAGCCATCCGGTCATTTCATCCGGTCATTTCCCCTAGTGTGGGATCCTCGCTCGCATCTCCAAGAATGAAAGCAAGAAAGCGCGCGCAATCTTGTTGTTCTAACTTTTCACGCACACTCTCTCCCTCTCCCTACCATCTCCCTTCCCTGCCTGTCACGTCAACTGTGTGGCACGAATTGGAGAGGAATCCTTGTCGCCAGCCGTTCTCTTGGGGCGAAAGGAGTGCGGGAGAGCGCGCGTTTTGTATGAATTTTATTTAAAAACTATTTCCGTCATTCTGCTCTCTGCTCCCAAGCATCAAAAACTATGTCGAGAACATTCACACGATGATACAGCTCTCTTCGTCAGTACTTCTTTAAAGGGTGGTGCATGGCTACTGTGGTTTTGCATTCAAAAGCGACGTATGCAAAATTTCATTTAGGCGAACACCACAAATTTTTTCTCTTATTCTCTTCTAGTGACAGCTTCTTTCTCTTTCTGTAGAGGTTCTTTGTGTTGTCAAATAGAGCACTTTCCTAACAGCTGGCTCCTTCCACCTGTCATGAGTGAGGGGCTGTCAGATCCTTTAAAGAAGTGCTGTCAGCTGTCAGCCAGCCTTCTCACATCCAGCCTTCTACAGTCATTCCTAGAGAATTCTCCAGCCTTCTCGCTCTCTCCCTACGTCCGCATTTTAGTCACGTCTTGATAGACGCCAGTCGGGCGAGCCTACCAAAAAACTGGAAACGTATCGTCCACGGGAAGCTGATTCCAGTTTTAGAGAATTTATTTCAAAAATCGATAACTGATTCAGAAATTTTTTCCAAGATTTCGTATTTGGTGATTCATAATCAGAATCAGCAGCCAGAATGGGTGATCGAAAGAGAAGTTTTTGGGCTAACAGCTGTCAGTACTTCTTTAAGCGGTCCAACTTTTTGCTTGTTTCTCTATCCGAGAAAACGTCACTAAAACGGACCGTACGAGCTTCAAACTTGACAAAAAGTGATAATTCAGAGAGTTCCGTAAATCCGATGGTCTGCTGCGTCTTCTGAGATAGATTTCGAGGTCACCACTGAAAATCGGTCAAGCACCTTGTGGGGCCTATGTCTATGGGAACATCTAGGAAGAGCTTTCTGTAAAGAGGAAAAACGCCCAAATCTCCGTACGGTTCACCATATCACTCTTTTTCAATTTGTTCCATAAAAAATTGCCAACTGACATATTTGGAAGGAAATCGTTTGTCTAGGAAGATTGTCCTTGCCAAAATAGTGCGCGTCTTGATGTAACATTCGAGTTGGGCGGTACTCCAGTTGGCGAAAAGAACTTGTAGTCTGACACACAGGTACAGAAGAATGTCGGAACTCGAGTTCTGCGATGTCCATTCCGCTAACCGTGAGAGGAAGTTGAATGTCGCCCACACACTTGTATTCAATGCTAGAGTTGGACGAATTTTCGGAGGAAACGTTTCGCGGAGCAAGCGCAACCAATCAACCTGGCAACAAAGGAAATTAAAGGACCCCGCGTGAAGAAAATCAAGTATGGCTCATATTGTCTAGCACGACGTTCTGAGAAAGTTCTGTTAGTCAAAAAATTTCTGGGGTCTACCGTATACCCAAGCTGGGCATGTGCATAAAAGCGCGTATTCCGCTGTAAAGCGTCTGAGTGGAACATTCAATAGTTCAGACGATAGAGCTCTCCTAGCCCATCACAACAATATGCTTACCTTTCTTATACGACAGTTCTCTGATTTATGGCAACGGAAAAACCTCTCGGGTTACGGTAGCATCACTTTTGCGCTCACTACAGTAATCAACGTGGTTTTTTCGTCACCATAAATCTGAGAGTTATCGTACGAGGAAGGTAAGCATATCGTTGTGACGGGCCAGGAGAGCTCTATCGTCTGAACTATTCCGTGTTTAGGTCCATGCCCAGCTTGGGTTCACGGCGCTTTTAGGTCCATGCCCAGCTTGGGTTCACGGTAAACCCTAGAAATTGTTTGACTAGCAGAACTTGCGCAGAGCGTCATTCCAGATGATATGAGCCATACTTGATTTTTTTCACGCGGGATCCTTTAAGATCAACTACAAGCCTATCCGTATAATTCCTCGAAAAGATCGCAAAAAAAAACAACCTGAGGCACAGCCACATTCAACTTCTCGATGTCAACGTGGTCGAGGGCAGGAGCATCCCCTAGTTCGGACACCTAGAATAAATTCAACATAACGATGCCTGCGGGAAACAAATAGTGAAGCATGATGCAACACAGTATCTACCTAATGGACTAAAGAATGACATGCATCTTCTTATAGTCGGTTGAAGAAGTACTGATTGTGAGAGTTGTATTATCGTGCGATTGTGATCGGCAAAATTTGAGATACTTCGGAATAGCGAGTAGAATGACGGAAACTATTTTCACAAATTGTGCACGTTTTTTTTTTTCGTGCATGCAAAGAACTGGAGGATGCAAACTATTCTAAACAACGGGAAGTGCCCGGATAGGATCTCTATCCGTAGCCAGCTCTCAGTACTTCTCCAAAAGAAGCGGTTCGAGGATCTTCTCTGAAGAGTGAGCCCAAGCGAGTGTCTCCAATCGCTTTATCGTAACCGAATCAGACGCTGTGTCTGAATATTTGAGAGATTTGGTAACACTCTTTGTTCACCTACATGTGTACATCTATTGTCTACTCTCTATCTTCTCCCTCTCTCCTCTCTACCTCTTGGCAGACGACTAAATTTTTTTGCTTCTGTCACAAGAGAAGGAGAGGAGAATAGAGACGCAGACAAAAAACTTCGCCCAGATTTCTCGAAAGTATGTTTGGTAACTGAATCTGGTACAATGAAACGATGATGCTGCTCAATATCCAAAGAAGATTCTTGAACCACACCTTTGACAACCACAGTGACAGTTTTCGAGTCTGTGAAAACTTTTAGAGCTCGCGTTCCCCTTCGATCGAGATACTTGCACCCTGGGCACCTGTATTTCTATCTCAGTAGTCAACCGAGCCATCTCGATGATCTGTGTTTCGTTGATTTTGAAACCGCCATCACCATAGACGTCTCTCAGCGTCTGAAAGTGTTTTGTTTATCAAATTGACTAAATCGGCTGAAATCATTCCACCAACACAATATGTACATGATCCACGTGTCTAGCGAAATTCTCTTCATTGTCTAGTTTCAACAATGGGAGAGTTTCATCTGGTCGGTTAGTGTGTAGATTGTACTACGCAACAATACTCTAAAATCCTCACTCTCGCGATTGTTTCTTCACACTTCTCTGCAATCAGTATTTTCTCAGCCTCGTCTTGCTCTGTGTAATTGGGCAACAAGCTTGAAGTCGATGTCAACTGTAAGTTATGAGTACCAACATAGAATATCCAAGTGTGCTATCTAAGCCCCTTTTCGAACTTTGATTCCAATGATAATGGAGTGATTACAACATTACTTTGCAAAGAACCTCTACTGTTCCGTAAAAAAAGAGAAGAAATGTAATTTGTTGTCTACTTACCTCTATAGTGTGTCGTAATCTGTTTACAGGTTCTTCGCCTAGTTCGATGATGAAGAATGGCATGTGGTTGAACGTTGACCTGTATGAAACTGATCCGAAAATGTAAATATGCTCGCGAACAAGTCGACCGGAGAACAGAATACAGTACTTCAACACAATAGACTGTTTGTTCACCAACTATCTACAATAGGGATCAATCATGGAAAGAGACTGCTAGCTTTTTGTAAAAATGTGAGACATTTTCAGCAGCTAAAACCTCACCAAGCTTCTATCAAACCTTGCGTCAGATCGAAGCGCTCGTCTCCCAGCCACTGGTCGGGTTGCCAATTAGGTAGACCGCCCAGTAGATCGAGAAGAGGACTCAAAACAATATTCCATATGATCAAAAACCTGAATAAGATGCGGGTGTCAGAATAATAACAGTGAAATCGGAACGGGATGAGCTCTTTCTCACTGTCGTTCCGCATTCCCAAGTGGATAAGTCCTCCCATCCATGAAACAGACCCGGAACCAAGTTCATCCCGCTGTGTTTCATTCGTGCAGCTCCGATAGAAATCTCTGGCAATGCGTATAGAGCTCAAGCCGAAATCCGGACCATCCACTTCCAGCAGTTCTGAAAGCAATATGTTTCAGAAACTTGTTGCTGAAAGATGTGATTCATTTTTGAACAGCGTGACGCAGGTGTGCGATATCCCATCAACTTTTTCTCCGTACCAGGCAAAGCTCCAAACTCTCGACCTTTTAGTATATTCATACTAGGTAACAGGTTTCACAACAGATTGGACTCATAACTCGGTTCATCACGTGGGAAGCAGTTGATTGTTTCACGGAAAGTCTAGTACAGAATTTTATAAATACAGTTTTTCCTAGGTCCGCCGAGTGGTGTAAGGCGCTGCTCGGTTCCCATTCGCGCTCGGTCCGATCCCGTCCTCGGTCAACCAAACCATCTATCATCTTTTCAAGGCGGTGAACTAGTAGAATTCGTTCGAAAGAAAACGCCCCCGAGCCGGAGTCAGACACCGTGGAAGTCGTTGTCAAAAATGACTTCATACCACGGAAGCCGGCCTAACCGGTGGACTCCGGCAGAGAGAATATTCACTTTCCAGTGCACTCTACCCCCTTTCTACCTCCATAAAAAATGCCGTGTCTCGAATCAACGTTCGTGCACTAGCTGGAGTCTCTTCAAAAATATGGAGAGAATCACTCATTCAACAACAAACCGCGCAGCCTTCTATGAGTCGTATCGCGAAGATCCAAAAAAGCGGAGTGGGAACAATTTACAGAATTGCGGTGATCCTGGGAAGCTTCATTATCAGAAAAGGAAAATACCCAACATACCTGCCAATTTCCGCAAGCGAAATCATAGAAATTCTCACACGGATCAACATCATCGTCGATTGAGTTTTTCTGGGAACAAATTCTTGTTGATAGGAGCAAAGTATCTTTGCTGATCAGTACAATACGTTTGCAGAATCATCGAATGTTTTCTGTTCACGAAACGAGCTGAGCGTGATACTCACTATATATTCTGCAGCCTCATCGCACAATTCATCACGACAAATTTTTATTTGAGATGAATTCGAATTCTCTGTCAGTGAAGCATTTTTTCAGTGAACATTAGGAAGTTTGTTATCTCATGGTCAGGGAATGAGAAATTGAGACTCGCAAAGTGTTCACTGATGATTTTGTCTCCTGTTTCCTCATCTAAATTGGGGAACATGCCATCATCATCGTCGTATTCGTAGTTGTACTCTGTCGGAGGTGGCATCCGTCTAACCTTTCATAACCGTGTTTGTTCTCGTCTCCACTTTCCGGATTCGAGAAGTACCTTCTGGCGGCATATCGAATGCTCTTTGTTGAGGCGCTGCTTGGTAGAAGCGCTGCCCTTCTTCATTAGATGCTCGCTCAACTTTCATGCAAAAGTTTTCGTTGCTCTGGGAGGTCGCATCAGGAATGCGAAAACTCACTCGTGCTTGCAATAACGATACTTGTTACAAACATTGCAAGCAAAGTAATCATGATGATTGGGAAACATATCAGTAAAATTTTGTTAATTGATGAAAGGCCATTCCATAGTTGAGCACACTGAAAGCGCGACTTCAGTTGATACAGTATATCACTTTTTCTTTCTTCCCTCGTTAATAATCGGTACGCTCGGAACAAACTGAGGCTATTAGTGTTTGAGAATCCAAAGGCTGGTGCGTCAGATATGCAGCGTCCTGTTCTCTCGGTCTGTCGTCTTGAAAAAGACAGACGGGTGTGTAATCTTCTGCACGACCTGGAGGCCATGCCAGGAAGTCACATGAAAGCACATGAGAACTACCAGACAGCTTGGATGACAGGAGTCTGTCGTTCCAAAGAGGCAGACCAGAGTGAATAGGACGCTGCGTATCTGACGCACCAGCCTTTGAATTCTCAAACATTAATACCAGGCCGATCCATCTCTTGCTCCCTCCCCGCTTTTTTGGTGTAAAACGGCGGTCGCGTTTTTTCAGGTGAATAGCAATTGATGAAACGGTTCCTGGCCGGGAAGCTTACCCAAGCCTATCTGGTCTACAGAGAGTCATTTACTGGCCCATTAGATCCGAAAGTAGCTATGTATCTAGCCGCTTCATTGTTCAAACTCGTTCCTACTCGCTCTCTAAACGATCTTCATGCGCTAAAGTGTAGCCAGACAAACTAAAGCCTCTTGGGAAAGAATAGTTTGACAAGATTAGTAATCAGATTTGAAAAAATCTATGTTGAAGTTCAAGCCGACCCACCGTCATTGGTGATTGTTATTTGTATTATCGAGTTAGTGAAAAAAGCAATGACTCAACAGAGAACGAGAACCGACTACCGAAAAACTACCGGACT
>CAVOJK010000444.1:0-16539 GCA_963695495.1 Hololepta plana | reverse complement strand
AGAACAGTATGTTCGATTAGTTATGATAATGTACGACAGTAGTTCAAGCAAAGTAAGATGCGCGGCTGGCACATCCGATTCATTCCCAATCACTGTCGGAGTACATCAGGGCTCTGCGCTATCTCCCCTTCTGTTTATAGTCGTCTTCGACACTATTACTAGAGGGCTGTACAAGCCACTGCCGTACACTCTGTGCTTCGCAGATGATGTCTGTATAGCTTCTCCAAATCGAAAAGAGCTCGAGACACTTGTGCAACAGTGGAAAGATGCTCTCGATCGGTTTGGCCTCCGCCTGAATACGATGAAGACAGAGTACATTGAGTTTGGCGAGCAAACCGATGGTACTCTGACAATATCAGGAGAGAAGCTGAACAAAGTGAATGAATTCCGCTACCTCGGATCTCTGGTCACCCCAGAAGGAGGAGCCACGAAAGCTTCCGACCACCGGGCTAACTGTGGTTGGCTCAAGTGGCGAGAGATGACAGGTATCCTATGCGACAAGCGCATGCCAATCAGACTGAAAGGTAAAATCCATCGTACTGTAGTGCGACCGGCTCTACGGTTCTGAAACTTGGCCGAGTACCGCCAAGGCGAACCAGAAGCTGCACACAGCTGAAATGCGCATGCTGAGATTTTCACTTGGTACCACGAGACTAGATCGAGTGCGAAACACCATCACTCGAGCAAAATTAGGGGTTGCCCCAATACAAGAGAAGGCGAGAGACAGTCGGCTCCGCTGGTACGGACATGTCCTTAAGGCAAATCCTAACACGGTCGCCCGATCAGCGCTCGACATGGATGTCGCTGGCAAACGCCCAAGGGGCAAACCCAAAACAAGATTCTCCGACACGATCAGAAAAGACTTAGAGGCGCGACACCTAACGGTGAACGACGCTCAAAATCACAAAATCAGGGCTAGTCTGATTTTGAGCCCACTGGTAGTGACTAGCCCTGATTTTGTGTTCCAGTGCTGTCTCGGATATGCGAATTTACACATTTTGTATGAGTATCTTCTACGCTTCCTATCATTCAAGGGGTTTTCAGAAAACATGTCGCCTTGTGTTACGTGATGTGAGTGTATAGATATAATTCAGGCGTATTTACCCACTAGCGCCAGCGTGTCGCTAGCGCCAGCGGGTCGTTCGCCTGCGCCAAGAAAAATTTGGCGGTCAGTTTGAGCTTTTCCTTCTGGAAAACTCGAGAAAAGGGTTTCATATGATTATTTCCCTCTTTGGAAAACTACTATATGAGATTGTTCAACTAATTCGACGTAGAATGATCAACAAGTCTCTGAAGAGTATTATCCGTTACGATTTTCCACTGTTGGTTTCTATCCTAGGTAGTAAGAAATTATTAATCAAAATGTACAAGATGTGAGAGAGATTCTAATGGTTCGCCAGTTCTCTGCTGTGAAAAAGAAAAAAGTGTAACTATATTTTCAGAGGCACCCTTTTGTGAGTGATCTTCCAAGTTCTTCGAAAAAAATCGAAACTCGAGCGTGGATACGGTAGCGGTTTCTCATGAATGCGTTCGTGATATGAGAGGGGAACATGTTGCATGTTTGCTTTTGTGGATAGACTTCAAAACCGTTGAAGCGCGTATTCTCAAAAAAAAAGCATTCCTTCCCAGAATCGTCAAGCTCGGAGAGATCAAGGATGTGAGAAGGATACGCGGGAAGCAACGCCGTCAACTGGGGCCAGTTGACAGCAGTGAGTTTTTCCGGCATTTCATGTAGGAGAGAAGTTTCCGAATGACATGTCGTTCTAAAACACCGAAAAATGGGACCCTAGTAGATCTGAGCGATAGACCAATTATCAATGCTTTGTGAGCTACAGTAACCCGAGAAAGATGTAATTTTTCATCGATTCCTGTTCGAACTTCATCCGAATCCGGTATTCGATGTGTACGGTCAACGACTGATGAGCATGAGTTAGTTCATAGTTGTTAATTTCTCGGAGATTTTTCTTGGGAACTCGCAAATTACGTGTTTTTACGTATTCCTACAAAATCATTTTACACGAGGTAAATTGTAGTAAACTTTGTTCTCTCAAAACTGACTGAATGAGAGCTACTTCTGTGGCATCACTTTGAAATTTCGCTATGTAGGTTAGTTTTCAAAATTGAGGACAGATCGTTACAAATCATTTAAAGAAGTACTGACTGCTGTGAGCCCAGAAACTTATCTTTCGCCTACTCATCACTGGCTGCTGATTCTGTTTATGAAATACGAAATACGAAATCATGAAAAAAAATTTCCAAATCACTTATTGATTTTCTAATTGAATTCTCTAAAACTTGAATCAGCTTCCCGAGGACGATCTGATTCCAGTTTTTTGGTAGGCTCGTCCGACTGGCGTCTATCAAGACGTGACTAAAATGCGGACGTAGGGAGAGAGCGAAAAAGCTGGAGAATTCTCTATGAATGACTGTAGAAGGCTGGATGTGAGAAGGCTGGATGACAGCTGTCAGTACTTCTTTAAGGATACGGTAGATATTCCCCAATGATGAAACGGTTAGCTGTGGGCAGTTGTGATTACGGCCACTTTACGATTGATGTGATGAATCGGAAAAATACATTTGCGAGGTATCATGAAAAATAGAATAAATATCAGAGCTTCTACGCTGCCCCGCCCCAAGCGTTCCGGCTACAGTAGGCTATCCGTACACGCCAGCACCGCCTCCATCTGCTCCATCACCATTCCAGCATGGTGAGGGAATCGATTGATTGCGGGGGGAGAAAGAGAGAGAGAGAGAGAGAGAGAGAGAGAGAGAGAGAGAGAGAGAGAGAGAGTATGAACTCCGTACTATGGACTGGCATGTCAGTGTTCTTCTTACTGATCGTGAAAAGGGAAAAGCTCCGTTTCTTATTAGCATAGTGCTAATTGTGGCTGTAAAAACTTTCAGAGTAGTTTCACCTTTGTAGCACGAAAATTTCAGATTGATGCAGATCACGTAGCCTGGAATTGAAGGTGGCGGCGCTGTTGAGAACAGCACCTATTTTGGAATTAATCAAAATTGGTTAGTTTTTTCTTGACATTTGTTTCAATCTACTGTGCAACTGAAATTGCTTGAGTTCAATCCCACGTTGGAAATTTTAATATCGTAGTCTACCGCAACTGTAACGTTGGGTTATCGTTCGTTTGAAAATATCAAATTATCAACGCTATCACCAGGGGCACTGGTTTTGAAAAATGAGGCTGTTCGTAGATATCATGCAAATACTGTACTTCTATGAAATTTCGTGGAGTAATTCCAGTTGGCTCAACAAGTGCTTGCAGCCGAAGAAGAAGCAGAAGTTACGCTCATCAGCATGGAACAACGACACACGAGGTGCCAGCTCATCTACGGATGTGAGCACGGAGAAGGGATTACATTTGCATGCCACATTTTCATGTGCTGATATGAACAAACCCAAATGTATAAGTGGAGATATCAGCGATTGAACTCATTTGCATCATGGGATGGTCGCACATTTTGTTAGAATCCAGACACATCTTGCTCAATCAGGCATCTCCGGAGCACTTGCAATATATTGATTGCTCTCTCGACATTTTTCGATGCTCTCCATTTGTCAACGCATGCGAGGCCTGTTCTTGATTTCTATTTCGCTGATACTTTTATGAGACCGGCAACTCTGTGTTTCGATCTACAGGTAACGAATTTTCACAACTTTCGGATAATCGCAGTGTGACTGGACTGGAACTCCACTCTTGAACTAATTATCCGACTCATGTTTCCCTTTTTCTCTTTCTCTGGAGAGTATTGTTCCCGCCCGGGATGCTCAAAATCACTTGCAGGCGTACGGCATCGTGGGTGCTGCTGGAGGAACTGCATCGATTCTCAGTCTCGGAATCGATCGATTGATAGCCTGTATCATGCCTATTTGGTGAGTTTATTCAATACTCGGATGAACCTTCAATGAGTATAGAAAGTAACATGACTCACCGATGAGAGTGTGAGCATTGGTTTTTTTTCGTGGACCGGATGTGACTATTTCGAGTATCAGACTGTTATTCTCAAGTAAACAGGATTTCGAGAAGAACGATATCTGTTTCACGACGAAAAATTATTGCATTAGGTACGACTCGAAGCCATCTTTCCTCTACCTCACCTTCCATATCTTACTCACGACTGGTTACTCAGGAGCAATTTTAGTATCTAGTCAGCGCTGTGCTACCAAACAGTCAGTTTCATTTGGAAAATCAATGACACGATTTCTAATGCACCAATTACACTCTTGGTCTCGAGGAAAGTCTCGCCTCACTGTTTTAGAAATGTTTCCATTGATGCTGTACAATCCCCTCGGTCGCGATAGATGTCCTCGAGACAAGCTGAGAAAGATAAAAATTGAACTATTTTCGATTCGATCTGCCTGATCATAGTCACACTACACAGGTTGATTATGTGTTTTATGGCAAATACTATACAAGGCGACTCCCTTTTTATCTGGTCAAGCTCTTGTCTCCTCATCTACATCGCTGCTTGTGCAACGTATTTTGTTGTTTATTCCAAGCTGCGTCGAACTGGTCTGAAACGTCGCACTTTTCCATAGCACACGGCCGTGACACGAATTTCGTACATGATTTTTCTACACAGCGGAAGAGATTCCGAAATTTTTTGAGCGATAATTTCAGGTGACAAGAAAATGATGCGGAAAATTTTCAATTCACTTCTGATTGTACTGATCTGCGTAGTTGGGAGCTGGACGATCTCGATGTGTTTGATTACAATTGGTGCAGTATTCTTTGTCGTGAGTACTTTTGCAGTTTTTATCCAACGTTGTAACATGTTAAAGTAGGATCTGACGTGGAGAAAACCGATGAGAATCGAAATTGCCTCTAAATTGGTACTGAATGACATCCAACTTCACTGTGAATGGAGTGCCAAGTCAAGGTTATCAGTGAACTGACTCCCAACTATCGTTGTTCATTCAGACTTGGGACCGTGAACAGCCCATTTTGGCGTACGATCTTTTGTGATATGAATGAACTAACAATGAAAAACAC
Organism: Hololepta plana; assembly: GCA_963695495.1. Taxonomy (NCBI): domain Eukaryota; kingdom Metazoa; phylum Arthropoda; class Insecta; order Coleoptera; family Histeridae; genus Hololepta; species Hololepta plana. The sequence goes on along the minus strand of CAVOJK010000444.1, from coordinate 11,533 downwards.
AACATTGAGTCATTTATTCCAGCAAGATCCGCCGAAATATCTTGTGACAGTTCTCATATCCGGGCTATTTGTGAACTCCGCTCTCTCTTGTAACTGGCTGATTTACTACAAATCGAGATCCGAGTAGCCAAATTGGAAGACACCCTAAGCGCTCAACAGTCCCTCTTTCATCTTCAAGAACAGCATTAGTTCATTCCAGTTCGGATTACCGTAAAGCTCTGAAGAAACAGCTAGTTTTCATAGTTACTGTAGGACACTTTCTAGGTGAGTTCTTAGAGGTTTATTGTTTCCAATATCTCATGAAATGATCAGATTGAGCAGAATTAACAAGAATATGATAATCAGATGCATTATCTCATTTCAGATCGTACGCAGTCGATTTCACTAACATCAGCAACGAAATCTGAGCAAAGCAGTTCAGTGCCACACGTTTCCGGATATACGCGTTCAAGTGTGGCTCCTCGTAACTGAACGCGCATCAAGCTGACAGTATCATTTTGTCAACCACTTTCATTGCTTTCGAATGTCTCTCGCGAGAACACATGAACATAAAAAGTTACAAATGTTTATTGGAAAAACGTCTCAAGTGAGTGGACTTTTTGAAGCTGCAAACAAACGAGGAAACGAGGAAAGGAATAATCAACTGCGTTCGAATCTATCTGTATAGAGTTGATCATTTATGAATTCTTGTGAACTCTCCTGTCACTATGCTGTCAGAAACCGAATGTATTCCTGCTCTGACAGTGAGTAGGTAAATGGTCTCCAGGAGCAGCTCTCTCTGATTATTCCATCACGCTCTGAAGTCTGTTTCGTTGGACTGAAAAAAAATTTTTCACACAGTTTTTCGCAGAATCCCCAAAACCACCTAATAGGATTTTATATCGGTTAAAGAACAGAGCAGTTCATAATTTCACGGAACAGCGAAATCGGCCGTAGCACCTCTGTCAAATTGACAAATGCACGATGTTATCTTCAACAACAATTTTTCTAGGTAAAAAATATGGTCTGGTTTTTTCTGCTGACTGGGTGAATAATTTATTCTGAATCCTGCATTCATTCTCGAGATACATGATCTGACTTCTGCGCGGAGTATGGCCGTGGAAAAAAATGGCAGCTAACTACCAGATGGAGCACAGACAGCTCGAGGCCACGCCCTGTGAGCATCCGTTCTGGGTACTCATTTCCTGCTATGTTATAGTCAGAGGCATGCCTGTAGATGTCTTGGCAATTTTCATGCCCATCTATGCCTCGTTTGCTATCCTCGGAGTAATCGGTAATGTGCTTATAGTTGTCGCAACAGTCCAGGCCAAGTGAAGTTCCAACTCATTTTATTCTCCAGTAAAGTTGTGGAGGCTTTATCAACTGGCACTTACGTTTGTCCAACGGAAATCCGTTGTCACACACTGGACAAAAATCTATGTTGGAGACTTCTGAAAAGTCGAATTATTCAATTGCAGCTACGTATTTTGTTTGTGCACTGCTCTGTCTCTCACCCACTCACAAATGTTTTCTCAGGCATCTCCGTAACACGTGCAATATTCTGATAGCTCTCTCGACTTTGTTCGATGCTCTTCATTTGTCAACGCATGCGAGACCTGTTCTTGATTTCTACTTTGCAGAGACTTTCATGATACCGACAACGCTCTGTTTCTATCTACAGGTAAATTATATGAATAGTCTAAAGAACGCCTTATGAAAACGGGGCCAACAGAAAACTCGAAACACAAAATTTCCTTGTTTCCCATGCTAGCAGTCAGTTGCTATCTGCACGTTTTGCAGTCTCTTGAAAGGTATTTTTGCCCTATAAATTATGAGAATCTCTCCCAGGCGTACGGCATCGTGGGCGCTGCAGGAGGCACTGCATCAGTCTTGTGTCTGGGAATTGATCGATTGATAGCGTGTACGGTGCCAATGTGGTGAGTTGAGTACAACTAGCATTAAATGACTCTGATGACCATTTCTCTTTACCAATACTTGACCAATAAATGTGTGCCAATAATGTGGACAATGTTCTGCTCCATAGAAAAAAACATATCATGTTGCCTCAAAATCTGAAACCAAAATCTGCCGGTCTATGCAGTGTTCAGTTCACTCGTTCGTCGTTGTATCGTGTCATTCAAGATGTCTGTCCACACGTGGTTTCATGTGACCTCCAAACACGACCTCCAGAGCGTGCGAGGACACACCAATGTGTTGAAAAAGACAGACCGAGTAAACAAGACGCTGCGTATTCGACGCACCCCGTTTCATATTCTGAAACAATGATACGACAGTTCATCTCCTACGAGTATCAGTCGGTTGACTAGCTCGAGAGTTCAGTTGTTCAGTCTAAGTGGATTCGGCTAGCAAGGTCCGAGCTCGTTCAAACTTTCAAAATGCCCTCACAGTATGCTAATCACGGTAGGTATTTCTGACACGATGAATTGAAAATGACCGAAGTCAATTCACGGCCTCTCATTTTTAAACAAATGAGCATCAACACGAAATCCTAGCCGTAAGAGCATTTCTTGAACGGCTTCCGTTAAAAAGTTGTCCAAATTTTCGAATCTCTGCTTTTTCTTACGATCTTCCCTTACTGAATTTTCTGGAGCAGTTTTCTGATCATATCATTTTTACAAGAGTTCTCGAGTGGAATTTTCATTTTCCATGAACTTTGCATGTAATTCTGCACCAGATAGTACGTATCAACTTGGCTGGGAGTGATCCTAAGTTTTGGCTCGGACCTTGCTAGATTCGGCTGTGGAAATTCAAGCGGAGAGTAATTCTACTTTGTCAACCACAATTATACCAGGTACGATACGAAGCCATCTTTCCTCTACCTCGCTTCGCACGTCATGCTGATGACTGGTTATTCATGGGCAGTTTTAGCATATAGTCAGCGCTGTGCTACCAAACAGTCAGTTACGGGTATTTATTTCAAAGAATGCACATCAATTTATTTCATTCCTGATTTCCAAGTGAATAGAGAAAAAAATGAAACATGATTATGTCTGTCGAACAGAAGGGAAAGTACAGTGGAGAGTGATCGCGGTAAAGAGCATCAAAAACAACCAACCACAAAAACAACCCAAAAAGAAGTCCTCAACCTTACGATGATTTCGTGAAACGAGACCTACATCATCGGAGAGAGCGTACTCGATTATCCATCAGCCGACCCTCAAAAAGTGCTCACCTGATCATTTTTCGAGGTAAAACCGCGATTGAAAGTTTCACCTACTCAATAGCTTTGTCCTCAACCAGTTTTAGAGAGAGATTGAAGCGAGGTTGACGGGATTGTGGGGAACTTCCAACCTTTGGCGCTCCAGGTAAACGCTCTTTTTTGTTCTGCCAACGTAGAAATAGACAAGGGCAGTGATCGGGCTCACTCTCCCTAGTGAGAAAATACCGAATTTCGATTCCTACCACCACGGGAAAATGTTCAAACACGGGGTTAGAGAAGCGAAGGCAGGTGAACTTTTCAATCACTTCTTCACCCCCAAAAATGATCAGGTGAACACTTTATGAGGGTCGCCCGACATGTAATCGAGTACGCTCTATCCAATGGTATGGGTCTCGCTTCACAAATTCATCGTAAAGTTGAGGACTTTCCTAGTCAGAACTTCTCGACCAAATTGAAAAGCAGGTTTCGCGAGGATTTTCTGTGAAATTATCATTTTGATATTAATTTCACGTACATCAGGTTGATAATGTGTTCATGGCGAATTCGATACAGGGCGATGCCCTTCTATTCTGGTCAAGCTCTTGTCTCATTATATACGTCGCAGCATGTGCAACTTATCTCGTCGTTTATTTTAAACTGCGTCAGACTGGTCAGGATCGCCGCTCACATTTGGAGCACATTTGAAAATCGCTCAAATCTTCACCTTTGTCTCTAACTTCTCTCTTGCACAACGCAACTGAAACTGAGCTCTGATTCTCTCCATTTAGCAGCAAAGTCTCACCAGCTTGGATATGATGGATTCTTAATTTTGCTCGCGCATAAATGAGTGGCAGCAGTTGATCGAAATTCTCAGGTGACAAGAAGATGATGCGGAAAATATTCAAATCGCTACTGATCGTACTGATCTGCGTTGTTGGAGGCTGGACGGTCTCCATGTGCACAGTTCTGGTTGGCGCATTCTTGTTCGTCGTGAGTTCCATCACAATTTGCACATCTCATCTCATTCAAAAAGACTAAGGGAAAAAACTTCAAATATCGACACAACAGTGACGAGTAACATGTTGTAGCATGATCCGCCAAAGTATCTTGTGATAGTTCTCACGGCCGGGCTGTTCGTCAATACCGCCCTGTCTTTCAATTGGCTCATTTACTACAAGTCGAGGTTGGAAAACTGAAGTCGGAAGAAAACACGTTCTATTCCAGTTCGGATTACCGTAAAGCTCTGAAAAAACAGTTAGTTTTTGTAGCCACTATCGGACACATTCTGGGTGAGTTCTACAGGAGCACTGATTGTGAGTAGAATCAATCTGTGCCAATCAGTATCACCAGTGATATCAGATAACTCCTATTGAGAGAAACCAGTTACAGATCGACCGCGATCGATTTCTCAAGGATCGACCTCAAAAGCTGAACGAAGCAGTTCAGTGCCAAATGTGTCCGGATTCACACATTCGAGATGATTCCTCTTCACTGAAAGCGCTCGACACTGACAGTTCCATTCTGCCTGTCACTGTTCTTTCGAGTTTTGTTCACAAGAACAGATAAAATTTGGAAATTTCGTTTGAAAAGCGTAACAAAAAGTGAAAGAAGGTAAGGTTCCAAGCTACAGCTCGGAACGGATCAAGGTGGAAAAGCCATTATGACGATCCGATCTGCTCTACGCTGAGTGCCTGGACAGAGGGATCAGAGTGAAGACAAGGTAGTGATCTCAGTCACTCATTCCTCCATTAAAAATTCGCAACGCCTTCACAAGAAACTGTTGGATGAGTAAGAGATGAGGAAAAAATAGGAGAGAGAAAGGAAATACTTTCTGAAAGAGAGAGAGAGAGAGAGAGAGAGAGGGAGAGAGAGAGAGAGAGAGAGTAGAGTGAGTGAGAAATATGAGTCTATGAATGAGAGGCTGTTTCTTGAACCCGCGTAGACAAAGCAAACCCCAAGAGAAGAGGAAGAAAAGTGGACTCTTCCGTAGTTACGAGGAAAAGTGGAAAAGATCAAGGCAGCTCGGAGAGAGTGAGGAAAAAGATAAGAATTAGGAATCGAGCATTGGTGGGGTGTACGATGATTCGACCCTTGAGGGTGTGTGGGAAACAGAGAACTGCAGATCGGAGCAGAGATGGAAGCAGCAGAAAAGGAGGAAGAGAGTACGAGAAAGGAAGGAGAGTGAGGAAGAAACAAAGAAAGTAATGGACATGGGAGAGAGTGAAGAGGAGGATATTAGGATGTCGGATAAGCAAGCGAACAGGTCAGCTATTGTCCACTCGGCTTTTACCTGGTCTTGATCACCACGGGCTATAAAAGCGAGGGTGGGTGGTTCGGCAGAGCTGATCAGGTGCACATAATGCTGATCAGGCAGATATGCGCTCTCATCTCTTTGATAGCAGTCACCTATGCATGCGCTGGAATGAGACCAGATATCGAAGGTTGGCTTTCATTTTGTATGCCGCAAAGTCCCACATGATGCACACAACTTCTGACAATGAGTGAATTATCACATCCAAACTGTAGCTTGTTATTCTTGTATCACCGTCTTTTTTTGGTTGAAGATATCATTAGTTCCGGTATCTACAAATCAATTTTCGGAAGTGATAGCGGAGATCCGACAAACCTTTTCAAGCGTTTGTATTTTTGGAACGATTGTGCATCTTCTTCTCCAGTAGAGCTATTCTGGACGGAACTGATACCTCTTGCTTACTGTGTTTATTTTCACTCGCTTCTCCTATCAAACAACGGAAACAATCGAGTATGCTCTATCACTCTTCCTTCCTCCGGGGAGAAAGTGAAACGACCTTCCAATGATCGGGGTTGAAATCTTCAATTTTCCACTCTTTGGCATAGCTCCCTAACAGAACCGGTTGATCTTTTGATAAGAAGAGATGCCATTTCCCGTTTTATGATGCATTGACAGATTTATAAATTGCAGCATGTCAATCGTGCAGTCGATCGCTGGCGAATACCGCATTGGACACTGGCTCGTGTCTGGTCACGAAGACGTGTATCTCGTGCATTTCCACTGAGGTTCATGAGGGGTAATACGAAATGCCTTCCTGAACAGATAGAAAACAACTGGGACGCTGAACAGCGGAGAGATTCGTTCAGCATAGTGGGATTCCGCTCACACTCAATCATGCTTCGTTCGTGCTCATCAACACTCGTTGTGATTTTAGGAGATCAGAAACTTGAGAAAACGGAAGAAAAGGGACGATCCAAAAAGTTTCGAATATTCGCGAATTTTCAGACAATTTCATCCCAACATGCTTTGCAAAGTTCCAACTGCTACAGGTAGTGTACGCACGTAGCTCTGCCACCTCCTGTCTCACTGCCACGGTGACCTGCCCAGGTGAAGGAGCAAACAAGAGAGTTCGTCTCTTACGTGCGGATAAGCAATATATCGATGTACCTGAAGCACTAATTGGGTGAGTCGTCTAAGAAAAAACATGTTTACCGTCATCATCCTGTCCGATTATGTGAAAAGTTCAGACGCATGCGCAAATGGTAAAATTGTTGTCGTAGCTGCTCAGATTCGGGTTCTTCTTTTTGATTCACAAAAGCAGGAAAGGGCTTGTCCCAACGAGAAGGATTCGGTGAACTTTTACCTCTGCGTAATTAAATCACGCGTGATAGTTTGATCTGTGTAAAAATTGATGAGTAAAGCCAATAGCATCCAGGCTTTGAAATGTGTATGCAGCTGGAGAAAAACACTTATTTCAGAGAATTGACATGCAAAGAAGGCTCGTGGGCCTTCAGCTCGGGTCGCACGACGATCGAGCAGATTACGCTCGCCGCATGCTTTGCAGGTCTCGACTCTTTTTATCATCCTTTCTGCGGACATTGTCCAAGACTCAGACGATCATTTACCGTGTTCCACTGATAAACCGTCAATAAAAACCAAGAACGTTACGATTCCAGACAATCCGAATGCTCAATCGACGCCGATCAATCTCATCACGGACGACGCGCAGCACACGTCGCTTTTCGATGCCTCGCAGATGACGTTCAACTATCCCGAGAACATCGTCGATCATGTTCACATGGTCAGTCCACTGAAGTTTCATGCACACTGAGCATAATGAAAACTCAAGTCAAAACAATCACTTCCAGGGAAACTTTCTCATCCACATGGTCATTGCAAACTTTTTGGTTGTGCGAGAAAGTTGGGCGTAACGCAGATAACAATGTAGAAAACAAAAATTATGCGAACGTTGATAATCCGTGTGTGAAATGTCCATTTCACAGGATGGTGGCGATCACGGCCACGGCTTCACTGTGTATCCTGCAGATAGTGCGGTTGCAAGTGAGAGTGCCTCCATCCATTTCACCATAACCTGACGATCTATGATGCAGAGCAAGTATCAAGGATAGAAGAATAGAGAACATTCAATGAGGCAAAAAATCAAACTTCCTTTGTCAATCAACCGCTTTCTGCATGTACACTTAGAAAAGGTGAGTTGCGTTTTTACAGCGTTCACTGCATCTCACTTGCCGATCACGTACCGCTTTGCTCAAGTGCACGCTCACTGGGGAGAAGATACAATGGACGAAGGATCCGAGCATCGACTGAATGGCAGGAGATATCCAGCGGAGGTATTTCAAATGAATCAAAACTTGGTGGTCTTTGTCGTATCCGATTTCACTCTGAAAAAATTTCATCGGCTTTTCAATGAGGTCCACTCATGATAACTCACTTCCAATCTGACAGGAAAACTAGTGGATTGAATCTAATCGATACAAAATTCCCACATCAGTTTCACTTTGTGCACTACGACCCGGCTGCAGGCACGTTCCAGAATGCAGTCGCACAACACGGCCTAGCAGTCGTTGGAGTTCTTGTTGAGGTCACTTACGGCGATGGAATATGAAAATTCCTCTCGGAACCGAAATTTGGGACAAAAATCACATTTTTGACTGAAACGACGTTTTTCAAAACACATTTCCAGTATACCCCATTTACGAAATGCCTTTTTTTCACAGCTAGGTGCTGAAAACCCAGCGATGACTCCATTGCTCGATGCTATCACAACTTTCACTGCAACTGGAGAGGATGAAGGAGAAGTGGACGAAGGGCCGGTCCTGGGCTGGAATCCATCGAGCATCATCCCAAGTAATATTTTTCATAGAACTCAGTTTTTCAGAATGATCTGAATCCAAATACTCTGGTTCTCACAACAGAACTATAGTCGTTTCCACTTTTTTACATTCCGAAACTGTCGGAGCTATTCAAAGTCCCCAACGCTTAAAAAATTCTCCTCGCAGCTAATCGAGAATATCTTTCGTACACTGGCTCACTCACAACTGGAATGTATCAGACTTGTGTTGCATGGACTGTTCTGACAACACCCATCACCATGTCCGAAGAACAGGTTTGTTTTTCTTCGAATGTTTTCTTCTCAATCACAGGCCACGGAGCGATTTTTGAGTTTTTTCAAATGTCGGTTCACAGGCACCTACTCTAGACTTCACAAACTGTTTTATGACTGGGGTGTAGTCGTTCATGAATATGAGAAAAACATACAATTTTCAGCTCGACATCCTTTATGCTTTCGCTACGAACAATTTCCGCACAGAGCAGACAACACTTGACACTACCAAAATCTTCAAGTCGGCTGGAGTCGGTGGTACTGGAGGCGACGACCCGAGAGCGCTCTATCTGGCCCGACTGGCGCAGTTGAGAGAGGTGGCCACCTTTGCCAGAAAAATTTCATGCCATGAAATATTCATGACTGTCAAACATGTCAAAGATTGGAATTATCATAAAGAAATCATGTAAGCGACATTTACTGTCATTCCGATGTTTTCATTTGCTAATTTCATACTCTCAGGAACGCACCCAAGGCCGCGATCAAGCGCAGAGAAAATCGAAAGCTGAGGAGCGTCGGAGACTTCTGGAAGAAAGAGAGCAGAAGCAGAAGCTGGAAGCAGAGAAGAAGCTGAAACAGCTAGAAGAAGAGGAGAAAGCACTCGAGGCAGAACTCCAAAGGAAGCGAGCAGAGAAGAGAAAGCAAGAAGAAGATGAGGCACGAAGATTGGAGAAGACCAAGCTCGAGTTAGCGGAAGGAGATCAATCTGATGTGAGTTACCTGATTCTCTCGGTAACATATTCGGACTGAGGCTGAATCCGCGGACACTGAAAAAAGTTTTATTGTAAAACGAGATTTTCATTGCAGGAATACCAAGAGCAATCATGGCTAGCCGAGTATAGCAAGTATATCGACGGAATCGGGTCCTCGAGACCATCTTACTATAACTGAAACGTGTACCGCCTAACATGACCAACACCGTAATAAACCCGCTAATAAACTGATTCGAATAAAAAAAAGAGACAATACAAGGCACAAGGTAGCAGAATGACATTTTGGAGCTGTTTATTTTCAACAGAAAAATCATCCTGCTTTTTTCGTGCAGAAACACGGCAATCGCTTCCTTGTTAGAGTGTGTCCAAGTTGTGACGGCACGAAAATGTCGTATTCAAATGTTGCCAGGACGCAAAGTTCACACAGGTCGCGTGGTCGCTCTAAGTGTGACATCATCGAACTTTCACTAAGTTTCACTCATTTCAGAAATCGCCCGGAGAAGAGCAAGGTTCGAACAACACTACAAAAGAATCGACCTCCTTGTTCTTCTTCTAATCTCTCTTCTCACTCGACACTTTCCTCTCTCGTGTTCCGGAGTGATCTCTCGCTCAGTGTTCGTCTTCCCACACTTTCACCAACCCCAAGACATCTTCTGACCACTCTCGGAAGTTCATCACTAACTACAACTTCTTATTGCTACAGTCTGAAAAGTCGCGCACTCGGGACACATCCTAGAATAGTTTTTGTGCTGCAGAAATGAGGTAACAAAAAGAAAACACATCTATTTGTGACTACAATCACGAGTGCACTACAATGAACTTTCTGGGAGATGCTCCAGACTTCTATATAACGAGCCGGCTTGATGCAGTGAGAACAATCATCGTCCCAGCTCTCCAGCAAGTCTTCTGAAACTTCACTCAACTTCGAAATGAACGGCCGACTTTCTTTCGCTGCATTCCTCGCAGTCCTCATGCTGGTCGTGACAGCTCTAGCTCAGCCTCTTGGAGAACATTCGTGAGTTTCTTTCTTTTCCGTCCGTTCATAATTTCCTCTCCGTGCCTGAGCAACAATGAAAACTCCATCATGTTCCAGGAGGCAGAAGCGTCAATTCAGTGGAGTCTACCCTTCTTTCTCGAGACCAATCGCCATGGTTCCAATCATGACGTCTTCTTCCTTCGGCATGTCACCTTATGGCAATGGTGAGCTTACATAATTTGACCTTTTTTCGTAAACAGAGAAAAAAACATTTTCTCAGGTTTCGGTGGCTACCCATCAATGAACAGCTTCGTCGGGACGCCAATGATGTACGGAACGTTCAAGAAGCATTGAATATTGCGCCACGTAGTGATAACCGCGATTAGATGATTTTGCATTCTGTACATACTGATGACTCATTGTTGTTGTGATATTCACACGGGCATTCTTGCTTCACCAAAGCTTTTTGTTTGTTTCGATAAAAATATCACTATCTTTTAATCACATGTTTCGCACACCACCATTGAGAAGAATTTCTGGAGGACAACAATAGAGTGATGTGAATGAAAAGAACTAGGTTTTCTCGAGATAAGCTGGAAGGAACGTGATATCACAAAAATCAAGGACGCGGTGAAGGAGGGTAGAAAGAGAAAGTGGTCATGGGTGGCTCGTCTTTGCGAGACGCAACAGGCCCGGTGAAGCCTTGTGATGATCGAATGGCATCTAAGAGGACCAACAAGACCAAGAAGAAGACCAAGTCCAAGATGGAAAGACGAATTCATCAAGAAAGTCGGCGCACAATTTCTCACCCTCGCTCACAACTCTAATGATTGGAGGACAGTAATGGCGCAGCATGTATGAACATTGATAATGCGATGAAGATTTCAAAGAACGTGAGAACTATTGAGAAACAGCAATTCACTTATCCGTGCATGATGTTTCTAATTCACAACATTTCATCGATGTATCAAGTTGCTGAGAGCAACATTGAGCCGCTGTTCAGTAGACAGTAGTGGAATGCAGAGGTCACAACGCTGATGAAATTGAACTTTATCGCACGCACAACGTCTAATTGAATGTTGACCATTGTGGATCTCGAGTGGTAGAATGACAAGTCAGTTACTTTTTGAGTAAGATCGACCCTTCGTTCCTCTCTCTAGACTACTCTAAATGTAAACTCATGACCGACACTGCTTGCGCTTCCCCTCCTTTCTCGTCATACAAAACCATATTCCAGAATGCTCAAACTCTCCGCACTCCTCATGATCATAGCCATTGGGAGAACATGTTGGTGTGATGATTCCAGGTGAATCGTAGGACAGTTACTCTT
>CAVOJK010000443.1:0-15028 GCA_963695495.1 Hololepta plana | reverse complement strand
GAATTCGGCTTCACCGGTGAATCCCAACAGAGAAAAGCTCTGGAATCCGGTGGTATTCACATTTTACTTTTCTACTCTAAAAACTTCGAGCTCTGATCTAGTACCATTGATAGAATTATGATTGGTATCGTTATGATGTTTCTCATTTTCCGTGTCTCTCTCTACGATCACGACACCCTCAATCAGAGTTCAACGTAAAAAGTGTTCAGTAGATCACTGCTTTGTTTCGCTGAAGCGGGGAAAAGGGGTTGTGGGGGTGGTGAGAGGGAATGGTGAGAGAGAGAGAGAGAGAGAGAGAGAGAGAGAGAGAGAGAGAGAGAGAGAGAAAGTCGCGCGCGATGAAAATAGAGATCATTCTCAAAGATTGTTCTTGCTCTGATAGTTTTCTCAGCTGCAACAAACTGCACGGTGGGGGTGTCAAGAGAGTTTATGACGTGAAACTCATACTCGGTTTCATAACCGCAAAAAGGTCTGGTTTTACTCTCTACGAGTGATGCTAGAACAAACATCCCCGTTGCTAGTGACTGATGACGGATAAGTTTGGAACCCGAGCCCAGCTTCAACAACTCGATAAAATTTGTCTAGTCTGGCTATTTTAGTCTAGCATGAAAACGAAATTTAACCTGCATAGAGAAGAGCAATGTTGGAACAATCAATAAACCCCGATTGGGTTTCGTGGTGATAATGAAAAAACAGTAAAACTGACACTCTTCTAACATGCCTTGGCTTTCTTTCTGGCACCCCGAGCTCCTTGAGAAAGGGCCAAGCGCACTGTCGATTACCCAAGAGCACGTAGGAATCTGACAGAGAAAACTGTTTGGACTGAACTAACACACTGGGAAAAATATCTGAACTAGAATGAACCTGACAAGAAAAACATCTCGGAGATGTCTGATACAGTGATCATGAAGATGTCAAAACTGTACTGGATTTTCGCGGAACAACTTGGTGTTCCAAGTTTTGAACTGATCCTGTCAACTGTGAAGACGAAGGTTTGGAACCGGGCATGGGGACCTTCCGGAAAGTATTTGAGAGAAGATCAGATAAGCTGGAAGTTCACACTCTACAGTAATCAAGCTGTTCACCATATGGCACTGCCGGAACGCCGCCTCCTCTTGCTTGGGCTGATCCGGATCGATGACATCGCCGATAATTGCGATTGAATCATGCTCCATGTAGAGAAGAGTGGCAAAGAGGAGAATGGAGATTAGAGCTAGAGGCCACTGTGAAATTGCGGATTTTTTTCGATATCATCCTCATTTTTAGAATTAAAAATGTTCTGTCGTAGAGATAAGTGTCAGGACGATCAAATGAGAGAAGAGATTTATTTAGATTTTTAGATTTGAGAGATTTCAGAGAAATTCTCACTATGAAAAGTTCAACGATTGTTCAGAGCAAATAAATTCACAAACAAGAAAGTATTGATAGGTGAAGAGAAGGAAAATTAGGCAGGACGATTTCGCGAACGCTCACAAAACGAACCAGTGTCAACTTTGGCAGCGAGTCCTTCATATCAGCACTCATAGCTTCATTTCGGGCACTAGAACGCGAGCTACACGAACTCGGGACTCTAGGCTGAAGCTCCGCCCCCGATTGGACTGATTGCGAGTCCGATGTAGACATCAGAACTGACGATGAGATCCAGAACAGAATGATTTGATTAGAACAGAGCTTATGAAGATGATCAGTGATCTGATAAACGGATCAGTGCATTCGAGATTACGTCTCTCTTTCACGATCAATCAATGAATGCTCGGCGATTTTCGTATTGAGTTGCGATCAAGGGTGATAGACGAGATTGCAACAGAGAAAGTAGTGAAAAAGCACGTCCAGACAATCACACAGACCAAACATGCCCCTTCAGTAGACGGTGCAAATGTTGTAAAACAGAGAACCCCTGGACATATATAGCAATTTAGAGAGAGAGAAAGAGAGAGAGAGAGAGAGAGAGAGCGAGAGAGAGAGAGATAGAGAGAGAGAGAGAGAGAGAGAGAGAGAGAGAGTGAGAGAGAGAGAGAAAGAGAGAGAGCGACATGAACGAAACAACCGGAGGCAAGTTGGCTTTTACCCAATGTTGCACATTGCTCAAGCCTACCACGAGAGCGAAAGAGCGAGAGAGCAATAGGCTCCGATTGTCTGGAACGAGATATCGTATCTACATCCCCCACCCCCACCACCACACTGAAAACCGGAGGTTGCCAAGTCCGACAAGTTCAGAGGTACTAACTAACCACTTCGTGCCATGCTCTCCAGCACAATACCGAACAGTACTGCCAATGCGAGGGTGGAGTTCAAGGAGTTCGTCCCACTCATCACCCCATCTCTCTCCTTCTCTCTCTCTCTCTCTCTCTCTCTCTCTCTCTCTCTCTCTCTCTCTCTCTCTCTCTCTCTCTCTCTCCTTCTCTCTCTCTCTCTCTCTCTCTCTCTCTCTCCTTCTCTCTCTAAAATCTAAAATAATCTCTCCCTTTCTTTGTCTCTCTTCTCTCCTCTCGCACAAGCTTCTACTTCTCGCTCTGTTTCTCACAATTCTACTCTCGACTCTCTCTCTTCTACAAAACCCCCCTGAAGCACAATTCAGATAGATCAGGTATCAGTCTAATTCTGATGTGGTGGAAAGCATGAAAAAAGTGTTTAGTGCAAGGTGAAGAAAGGGAGAGAGGGGAGAAAGAGTGAGAGAGAGAAGAGAGCGCGCGCGAAAAATCATAACGGAGAAAGTTTCCAGAATCAAACGTAACACACTTGAACCCTATACTTACTTGTTCAAGAACATGCACGTGAAACATACTTACCAGCTCTCCAGTTACCAACACATTCGGAAAAACAAACGTTCACATAGTTCAACCTCTCTTCAAAGATTGCAAGAGAGGGCGCACTTTTTGTCTACGGGTCAAAGTAATGGAGGCATTTTTGATCCGCTGCTTCTCCTCGTGTTGTTTTTGCTTCACACACGAGAGAGAAAGAGCTCAAATCAACATGGCTTTTTGTAGGAGTGAGGTCGAGTGGGAGGTATTGAGAGAGAGAGAGAGAGAGAGAGAGAGAGAGAGAGAGAGAGAGAGAGAGAGAGAGAGAGAGAGAGAGAGAGAGAGAGAGAGCTTACCATTAGCGTGGGTGGCACATACGAGAGTTGTGCATAGCTAAGCATGAGCACAAAAGATGCGCATCATTGGAACAGTAACAACATACTAAACTAGAGAGTACGGTAACGACTGACCCACCTTGCGGGGGTGTGGACGAATTATTACTCGTCTGCAGTTTCAATCTTCGTCATATCGGAGAGAGAGAGAGGGAGAGAGGGGCTACTGGTGCGTATTGTTTCTCTCTCTCTCTGAATCTTTTTCAACAGTACTGATTGTGAATGAAATGCCGTAAAGTGTGGGTGGGGAAGGTAGTGAGGGAACAACGAGAAATAATCATTGCGTCGCACGACCACCTGTTGAATCTTTATTGTTGTTATCGAGGAGAGAGAGAGAGAGAGAGAGATGGAAGAGAACAAGGGAAAGACTAAGCAGCGATAGTCGATACATCAAATGCATGCCACTACCATCGCAGCAATCCCTGGGTAAACCATCATGGAGCTTTCATAGGACACAACGAAAAGCAAACACGCTAGGAAGCTCTGAATGGAGTATTTTTAAGAAACCCGTGGAGAATACTGAAGACTGTGAACACATATGACAGTAACGATATAGATATATTCGAATGATGAGTAAATATTTAAATAACTAAATTTTCTTCTTGTCCGTCGCTGCTTCTGTAGCCAATGCTGCCAATGTCTCGGTGCTCGCCTGATGAGGAAATCGCTGAATTCGAGGGTACGATAGCCCAGTGCTACAGTAATCCCGGATTTTACAGTATCTCTTCACAACATGCTCGCAATAACATTGCTCTTTGTTTTCTCTTCTCTTTCTTTTTCTCTTTCACAACACGCTCTCTTTCTTCTCTCTTTCTTTTTATTTCTGTACGAAGAGTCCCACTGAAGTCCTCTACTTTAATCCACACACAAAGTCGATCATAGCGATGAATACAGTACCTCTGTGATTACAATTCCGCTTCCAGCTACTATCATGCTGAGCCCGATAAACCAGAGTACGGTAGGAATTTCGGAGAAGAGGAGGAAGCCGAAAACGCCCTGAATAAAGTTTCATGCCTCGAGAAACTGAGAAAATTGATCGAGATGACTCTCACAATGAGAGAGAAAGAGAATGTTGGAGAGATGAACGAAGAAAAATGGGGACCTGAATAAGTGAGGATGAGAGGAAGAATGAAAAAGAGAAAACATGAGTCTCTAGAGAGAAAGATAGAGAGGGAGTTATAATAAGAAAAGTTTTATCATGGAAATAATAGGGTAAAAAATATGTGAAATCCACCGCAGTAGACTCACCGAAATCACCATATTCGTTGACATATTGATGATCAGTGGCTGAGAAATGATTTCAACTTTCATTTGATTATTAGAATATCAATATTCAGTGAACTGTAGCGTCTAAATTACTCGTTTTCCAGAGCTCCGGAGATACAGTAATCCGGAGATTAGCTGAAAGAGTTGTAATATGTGTCCAGTTTCCACAGTGGTTGATTGAAAATTTAATAATTTTTCTGAGGAAATACGGTAGATAATTTCAAACTAACAACTAGAGTAGAAGATGCAAGCGCTAGCGCCTTCGTGTGCGACCACCACATCACAACGTATGATATCACGAAAAGAGCGAGCGAGATTACCGTAACCTGCACAGAAAACTCTCCAACTTCCGCAATTTATTTTCGAATATCGATGGTATATCAAAAATGAAAAAGCTAGTTCTTTCTCCTCCATGATTGTTCAAGATTGAATATCCGAAAGTGAGAATTTAAACTCACCACATTCAATTGAAATTCTCCACCGAAAGCTAATTTGCCACTTGCAGAGGAGAGAGCCGCACTTGCGCCCGCAATAATTGCATAGATTCGATACATCTTAGAATTTATTGAGCTGATTCATTGAATAAATATGTCTCGTTTCTGGTAATTTGGATATTCCTGATTGATGAAACCTGAATTGTTCACGTTTCTACAGCGTTGAACTGTTCAACTTGAACAGCTGATTTATTCGTTGTGTGCTGCCTGGTGTCAAACCACAATTGACACCAGGCGCCACACCGTAATTTCAAACTGGTGGGGAATTCTCGAGCGCGCGCGAAAGTGAGTTGTAAAGTCGTTTCGAAACGTTTCTGAAGGTCTTTCCATTATTCTCAATTCATAATATTCAGCTCGATGTAGTTTCAACATCTTTTGCAAGACCTCTATCGCTTCATTATGGTACAGTTAGTAAAGATATCGACAGCCGCTGTATTTATTCACTTGAGAAATATAGTTTGAACCCTATCAGGCTAGCCTGCGGGCCTATTCTCTAGGTCATTCCCCGTGTTCAATGATTGATCTACTCTGTCGTCTAGTCTCTATCCAGTCTGCGCTGTCTCGCTTCCCAATGTATTTACATACTCTTTCTTCATCCATGCTTTCACGCGCATTCACGCGTAATCTCTCTTCGGTCATTTTATCTTTTTCTTTAGAGCCATGAAATTGTTCCATTATCTAAATCTTATCTATCTTTATCGCTCATCGTCAATTGAGAATCGCTTACTTGACAAAAGCTCGAAATCGCTCTTTATCAGCTTCTTCGATCACTTCTCCAAAACTTTGATCATGTCGCCAATCGCTGATGATATCGCCGAATCGACGACCGTCGATGTCGAAGGAGAAGCCGTCGAGATTGAGCTCACCGATGAGCAGTTAGTTTTTTCCTCAATTTCAGAGTTTGCTCGAAAAGTAGAATTTTGGTTTTGCATCAGCTGATTTTCCAGAAAAAAGCATTCCCGAATACAGAATCCCAAATATATTGATACACATCGTTGCTAAATTCGCGGAGTTCTGAAAACCCGTTCTTCATCTATTTTTGTGAAATTCGGTCGGAATTTGTTGCTATACTTTCTTGAAATCATTCTGTTGTTTTCCAGGAAGAAGGCTCGCATCGCTGAGCTCTGCTCTGAAGGCCTGCGCGATCTCCGCTCCACCGAGTACGACTCCGCAGCCGATTCCCTTGCTCAAGCATGCGAAATTGCGTTCGTTTTCTCTCTACTCTTGCAAGGATTTCCCGATGAATCGTACCTCCCAAATAGATTGACCTCCATGTAGTCAAAAAGATGACTGACCTGCTAAACTAATAAAAACACCCCATTTTGATGCAGATAAGTGTGAAGAAAATGCATTTGATTCTTCCCAGAGAAGTCAAACTTGGCGTTCTCCGAACTCACCGAAATCAAGAAATCTAATTTTGTATGCATTTCAGTTGCACCCTCTACTCTATCGAGAAGCTCGAAGGAGAGCTGTTCGAGCCACACTTTTTGGTGAGATTTTCCCCCTCTTTCCATCTGGAAAACGTTCAAATTTCACAAGTTTCTCAAATCTGCAAAGTGGAACAATCTTGGAAAGCTCTGCCAAACTGAAGTTGTTCCCTTGTTGGGAGAACCACGCTTCTATCCTCTAAGAGTATCGCATGAGAAAAATGTCTCTGTCGTGGTGAAGAATTGAAAACGATTTTGTAACATTATTTTTTAATTGGAACAGTTTTAACGAAAAATTCGTATATCGTTTTCAATTTTTTTTTCGAATGAGTCGTTCACTGGAATGTAGTAGTCGTCACGTGTTAAACATCTAATATAATTTTTAAATATTTAATATTCACACTGAAAATATCAACTGTTCAGTATGGCCGCGCGCTGATGCAAAAAGCTGCATTGGAGGATAATATGCTGCAAGATATCATGATGAATGTCAAGAAGGTAAGCGCTTTTTTAAAGGAGTTCTGACTATAAACTCAAACACCTTAATGTGATCTTGATACTCAAAATTCGGTCCAGAAAAGGGTATTTCGATGAAGTCGTCATGATTTTCCGTTATATTCGCAAGGTTTTATCTTTATTTTAATCATTTACACTTTTTTCTATTTTCTCGGCTATCATCGAAAGGTCGGCAAAAACTACATTCCTCCTGCTACTGTATTTGAGCTACTTTCGCTCAAAATTGACGCAAAACAAGCTATTTTCGTGGAATTTTTGTGGAACTGACCGACAAAGTCTTTTGAAGTATCCTTCTCGGCAATAAATGAGTGTTATTCAGGCTGTGAAGGACATCAAAGAAGTGCTGGGTGGGCCAGCAGCCAAGGGCGACGAAGAGGCGGCGGCTTCAGAGGAGAACGATGGCGACTCTAGCATGACTGGTCAGTTTTTTTCTACAAATTTTAAGGAAAACTTCATTTCATTTCAAGTTCCAAATCTGTGTTTTCATGAGTGCATGAAATAGCTACCTTGGTATAGTTCACTCTTCACACCCCTTGTGTCCATACTTTTGATTCAACAGAAATATCTTTTTGGTGTATTTTGTACATTTAACGAGCTTGTGACTGTAACGCTAACCGCTTGCTTAGCGCTTAAGGCTAAACGTAGACGCATGATGATGTCATACTTCCAGAGAAGTCGATCATGGATTTTGAAAGTAACACCGCAAAGGACTGTTTGGGATGAAATTTGTAGAAATTGAGACAAGTTTTGTTGTTTTCGACCAAAAGTACTGTAGTAACAGACAGTAGCTGAGGGTAGGTTGTAAGTTCATAGCCAGTTCTAGAAGTATGGATGATGTTGTACAGAGGAGCAAGTTCGCCATGCTGTTCGCGACGCTCTGGAGGAGAATGCACTCGAGGCGGAGAAGCGCATGAGTACGGATACTGTAGCGACGGAGAAGACAGAGACGAAGGAAGAGACGGCAGAGAAGAAGGGTGAGAGAGGAGAGATAGAGAGAGAGAAAGAGAGAGGGGTGGAAGTGTTTATTCATTTTCGTGTGTCCATCTAATCGCAACCATCTTTTCACTCTTTTCCCGTTTTGGCCCAAAACTGTGTCAGCGCTCAGTAACTGAGCCTCTGTTCCGGTCAAAAATTGGTGAAAGTCTCGAAATATACTCAAAAGTGCGCAACTCGTTTTTTCTTCAGAGAGCGCCGATGCGAAGGCTGAAGCTGCTTCCGAGGAAGAAAAGAAGACTTGTGCTGAGGATGACAAAGCTGAGGAGAAGGAAGGTTTGTCATCTCGAGTTCACCATCAAAGATTCTCATTAGTAATGAAAAGGATTTTACTGACAATCA
This sequence comes from Hololepta plana, assembly GCA_963695495.1. Taxonomy (NCBI): domain Eukaryota; kingdom Metazoa; phylum Arthropoda; class Insecta; order Coleoptera; family Histeridae; genus Hololepta; species Hololepta plana. Next base: position 6,857 of record CAVOJK010000443.1, on the reverse strand, counting down.
AATCAAGAAAGAATTATTATAATATTAAGCCCCGATCGTTTTTTCCAGGATCGAATGAAGAGGAAGGCGCTAGCAAGCTCGATGGAGAGGAAGTGGGCGGAGCTGACGAGGAGGAGGGGGAGGAGGAGGAAGGAGATGGAGAGGGAGACGAGGAAGACAATGATGACGAAGAAGAAGCTGAAAATCCTGCGCAGCTTGCATGGGAAGTGCTCGAGGTGAGCGAGATACTGTAGCTAGATCCTACTGTAGAGCGAGAGAGAGGGAGAGTGGAGAAAATCGAGAGACGCAGAAAGGTATCGGGGCAGCGGTTAATGTATGTGTCTCTCGATTTTCTCGTTCTCTCCTTACAGTTGCTCAGGCGGTGACCTGAGTAGTTGTTTATTGAGTTTAGGAATCACAGTGTATGCTTTATTATTCTCACGTCGCTGGCCCACACTGTTGTAGATCGAGTTGACAGCTTACATGGGCAGCTGTCGTTCCAGCAGTGTGAATCCGGAACGACGATTTTGGCACTTTTTGCGGCCTTTTTTCGAGCATATAAAATCGGAACCCCACATTTATTCAATTCTTGATACATTTCCTGACTATTTAGTGGGCGCTGAGTTCGAATAAAGTGCTGCTGGAACTCCAAACAGTCGGGATTCGGAGATAAGTGGTGGTGACACCCTCAAAATCGCCATTTTCGGCCCTTTTTCGCCGTTTTTGAAGAATATAAAATCGGAAACTGAAACTGTTCTCTGAGGTGTTACATTTTCCGGCTATTCAAGGAATTCTGAAACCATATCAACTGACTGCGGAATCCTCAGAACCCCAGTTCGTGAGATAAGTGGTGGTGACACCCCAAAAAGTCGGTCGTTCCTGGAACGACCGTGCCCAACTGTGGTTGACAGTAGCCCTTCCCCCTTCTGCTAACGAGTATGTAGGATGAAAGTGAGGCAATTAGCTTCGATTATGTCGGTTATGCTCGAAGAAGGTAGATAACTAGATTTCGCATTGTGGCTTATTTATAGTAATCAGTATCAGGGGTGTGCGAGGAGCAGAATTTCTGTTGGGGCGCCGCAACTGGACCGAGAAAACTTTTTTACATTAGGGGGGACCCTTTGGTGAAAAAGGGTCCCGCAAATTTTTTATTTGTTGTACATTATTCATACCTACTAGGATGAATAAAGAGTTTTTCTCTTTTTTCTATTTTACGGATGCAGTTACGGTTCATGATTCCAGGAAGCATCCGTTGATAATTATGATAAGGGGAGATAATTATTGGCCCGGGCGGCCCCCTAGGAATTTGCACATCAACATTCTGACCAGGGTGGCAAAACGTCACGTTCTCATATCATGTTTAAGATGCAAAACAAGAGGGCAGAAAAACGGCAGAATTCTGGCGTTTTTCTGGCCAGTGAAAAACTGTGAAAATATAGTATGGCTTATATTATGAGAGAACAGTAGTGATCACTGTGATACGGACAACATTCCTAGGGGGCCGCATGAATGATCTGAAACGCCTTTCATGAAACTGATTTCTACTCAAATCACAGCCGCATTTCAGCTATCATGAAAGCCGTAACCGGAGCCGTCAATAAGCAACACTGCGAAACACTCGTAAAGAAGGGAGAGGGAGAGAGAATGCAGAATGTGGATTTTCCAGGGGCGAAAATGGAATTTTTATCCGTGGGGGGAACACATGGAATTTTTCGGGGGCGCAAACCAAAATTTGTTCTGTTCCCAGGCACACCCCTGATTCAGTATTCTATATTTTTGTGTTGAAATTACCGTAATCAGGTTGCCGGACGCATCGCTGACGCCCAGTCTGGTCCCGAGTGGATCGCGCGCAGAGCTGATGTCTACGTCCAGCTTGCTCAGTGCTCGCTCATTGAGGACAGCTTTGAACAGGTCAGCGAACTTCTCACTCGTTCTCTAGCACGTCCCCTCCTCGGTTTTCTGAAATCTTGACTAGTGAAGCAGTGGAAACTAAGCAGTGAAATCAGATTTTGAGTTTGGGAATGGAAATTTTAATCCTATTTTCCAATTGGACCCTCCCCGGTTTTCCAAAGTTTGAGAACCTGAATATGAATACGCTGGAACAGGTGCAGAGAGAGAAAAAACATTAATTGTTTGATTGGTCGCATTGCTCACACGCATGAGCAGTTTTCGTCGTTCCTGGGTTTCCAGAGTTGCTTTTGACATAGCCGTATGGTGGCTGAAATGGATTATCACAGGTTCTCACATTTCCGTCGAAAAGTAGTAGAGTCTTGACAGCAGCAGATGTTTGAGTCACGCAAAGCGATTGAAAATTGTCATTGTCTCGTCAGGCTGAGGATGATCTCGAAAAGGCTCGAACGCTGCTCGTGGGCCTCGGCGAGCTAGATGATAGCCAGCTGAGACTGCTTGCCGAGGTACGCCTTTTTCGACCCTGTTCATGGGTCTGACCTAGTCGGTCACCAGAGTACTGTAAGATGAGAGAGTGAGGAAAATTGAAAGACGTAGAAGCGAAAATAGTGGAACATTTTTTCCTCTCTTTCGCCTTACAGTACTCTTCGGCGACTCTAACTATTGAATTCTTCAAAAGTCCTTCACTTAAAGAAGTGCTGAGAGCTGGAGCCATCCGGTCATTTCATCCGGTCATTTCCCCTAGTGTGGGATCCTCGCTCGCATCTCCAAGAATGAAAGCAAGAAAGCGCGCGCAATCTTGTTGTTCTAACTCTCCACGCACACTCTCTCCCTCTCCCTACTCCCTCCCTTCCCTGCCTGTCACGTCAACTGTGTGGCAAGAATTGGAGAGGAATCACTGTCGCCAGCCGTTCTCTTGGGGCGAAAGGAGTGCGGGAGAGCGCGCGTTTTGTAACTTTTTGTATAAATTTTATTTATAAAAACCCTTTCCGTCATTCTACTCGCTGCTCCCAAGCATGGAAAACTATGTCGAGAACATTCACACGATGATACAGCTCTCAGTACTTCTTTAAAGATTGTGCAACCTGAACCGTTTTTGAAAAAGAGAGGAATTTCGCACATGCTATGACAATGACCAGCTCGAGCTCTATCTCTCATTGAATTTTTATCACCATTGGCGATAACTGATTTTTGGTTCTAGAGTGCCAGACCTGGTAAAATGGAGCAAGTAGAGACGTAGACTAAAAGATGTGCGCACGGTCTCTCCTCTCTCGGTCGTCGCTCTCTCATTCTCTTCCCGAGATGGTGTATTGAGTGGTGTATGGCTGTGTGAGAATTAGCAGACAAATGGTTTGTACGCACCCCGCATTTACTACGACTCAGGTGGTAAAATCTTTAAATAAAATTAAAAGGTGCACCTCCACATGGGCCGTGCGCGCCGTCTCGATTATGGCTTCGAGCGCGCTGCTGAAGCATTCGAGAAGGGCGCTGCTGTCCTACGCGCCAAGATTGGTACGGTAGTGAGAGGGAGAGAGAGAGAGAGAGAGAGAGAGAGAGAGAGAGAGAGAGAGAGAGAGAGAGAGAGAGAGAGAGAGAGATGCTAAACATGAGTCATGGCCGTATAACAATCTATCGACTCTTTCAATCAGACAAGCTCGCTGGCACTGCAGTCAAGGCAGAGATTGAGCTGGTCGAGGAGCTCACGAGCCTAGAGAAGTGAGCTTTTTAGGTTTTTATTATCAAATTTTCATGAAAAATACTTACAAATAATCTGGCTAGAAAAATTTCGCTTCCATTTTCGCGCACGAAAAAGAAAATGGATAATTCACAGGGATCTTCTCGAGCAGGCTAAAGAAGCTCTCGAGTCCGCCAAGCAGAAGATTACGGTATGTACGCGTTTTGCCTGAAAAAGTTTGTAGAAATGCTCGATGCATTGGTTTGGAAAAAAGAAAAAGTACGTAGACCCAACGCGCGCTTCAAAATGAATGTGAGTGGCAAGCTCATTGAATTTCGGTTCAGTGGGGGAAAGAAAAAATAATCTTTGCAACTAACGTTATTGTAACTATTCTCAAGGGCTGGAACGTGCAAGCCCGGTGGAGATACGAGGAAATGCGCCTCCGTTACCTCTGAACTGATGTGTGATTCGAAGCTGCGCGATACGTCATTTTTTCAACACATAACATACTTGAAAACTTTAAATATTCACATTACATGAGTGGCATTCCGGGAAGAATCGACTTCTTCTAGACAAAGTAGGGTAAGAAAAGTTATCCAAATCCGATTTGGCGTGTGGGATTTTTGTATCATTCAACAATTGAAAAAAATTTCTGTGTAGTAATTTTGAAGAATTCTGTCCAGAAAAATATTTTGCGTCTAAAAATTGATAACTTTGACTGTCTACACAAATATATCAACAGTTTGCACCCTAGTGCTCGCTTTGGCTTTAATTGATATGTATACTTTGTATGCTGAATTTAGCAGCGATAAATTTTGATCTCATTATCAGATTGTGTTTTAGTATGCTCTCTCTCTCTGCATACGGTAGTTTTATCGAAGATTTTGATTAGCAGTTTCATGATCTGTACAATTGGCTGAACTCAATAGTGGATTGCGTCAGGGCAAGTGAAAAATTAGTAGATGTGCGATTGGAACAATTGGCGAAATTCGAAAAAACTCTGTCCTTGCTCTCTAGTTTCCTGTTACACAAATTCTCTATTCTCTTCAAGTTGAGAGCGAAATTCTTGGCTACAGTAATGTGCTTGTAACTACCGTAGCAGCCTCCGCGCTCTTCAGGTCGAGAAGATGGCCGAGGCAGAGAGCGCCAAGGCGCCTACCGTAATCTGCACCTCATCGACGTCGACATCGGACGCTGGCGCTGGCGCCGGGCGTCAATGATATCTCTGGACTCGTCAGGTTACTGTATCATCTCTTTGAGACGCTTGCAATTTTCTCCACGCAGCTTTTCTCTCTTTCTCATAGATAGCTTCCACATTGAAAGCTCTCAAGTAGTCTGGGATTCAGTGATTGACACAGGAGTGACTAATCACGGGCACGTTCTAAAACTCTTTCAACACAAAATTGGTATTTGCCGCTGTGGTTTAGTGGTTTTGACTTCCAAAACGACACGTAGCTGGTTCGACTATGTCAGCTGCGCGAAGTTTTTACCACATTCCAGTTACCTTCTCCGCCCATCACTAACTTTAGCTGCTAGCGCCCTCATGGCTTCCTTTCAATGATGAGTCTATACGAAAAGAGTTTTTCTCGGCTTTTCGTGCTTGGGATTGAATACAATAAATCAAGTGTCCACTTTTTTCCGCTCTGATTAAACTCTCATCTCTTTCCAGAAAGAAGCGTCCACTCGAAGAGTCTACTGTCGAAGTTGATGCCAAGAAGCTCAAGCGCGATGATAATACTACGGTAGCCGGAGCCGCTGATTCGGAAGCCGGAGCCGTTGTCGATGAGAAGGTGACGGCCACGGCCACCGAAGCCGGATCCGTCGAAGAGACGGAAAATATTGCTGTCGTCTGAGAGATAGTGCATGTACGCTTCACTCACGCTTTCCCTCTCGCTCTCTTCTTCACTTATCCGTAGTTTAGTGTGTGAGTAAGCTACTGTCGTTTTCTTTTTGGCTTTGGTCTACATTTCAGTTTCAGTAACAAGCAACACCGCTGTCTGTAATGGTTTTTGTGTAGCTTTTTTGATGTGGCTTTCAGCGAAACCTTGAGAATTCAAACGTAAAGGGAATTTTACAGGTGTAAATTGATCAAGCTTTCCGACATCTGCACTGACCATATCACAAGTTCCAATCGATACTTTTTTTTGTTTTTAGTCTGACCAAAAATATCTCTTGTTCAATCACGATAACTTATTAAGTTGTTCAAAATTTTGAATAATTTGATTTTCTGCCCTGGAAAATTTTATGATCTCACATTCAGTCTTTGTAACTTTTGAAATTTGAGTTTGAAATTTGTTGTAACCTAAATTCTGTAAAGTTTGATAAATTTGATCTTTTTTGTGGAGATTTCATAGAAAATTAGGAAAGTGAATGTGAAATGAATGAAAGGCAACAGAGTAAAGAGAGACAGAACAGATGGTCTTGCCCATCCACTGGTCACCGGGGCAACTGGACACACCTGGGTCTTCCTATCCTGGTTTCTCTCTCTCTCTCTCTCTCTCTCTCTCTCTCTCTCTCTCTCTCTCTCTCTCTCTCTCTCTCTCTCTCTTTCTCTCTCTCTCTCTTTCCTTCCCTCTCTACCCTTAGGGCACAAGCTAGTTCGTAGTTCTAGAACACGTAGTTTCATGCAAGAAGATGAGACGTTGCCTGATGATTTGGCCCAACTTGTCAATGTTGTGGAGGTTGGTGGTTCTTCTCTCTCGCTTCCTCTCTCTCTCTCTCTCTCTCTCTCTCTCTCTCTCTCTCTCTCTCTCCCCTCTCTCTCTCAATCTGGTTAGTGCTTCCATTCCAGACCCAGCAAGCATTGCTCGTCCGCACGAGAGAAAACTATGAAGTAATCAAGCAGCGATGCTCAGCGTTGCAAGAAGAAACCTCCAATTTGAGAGCTGAGAAGGAAAAGGTTGAGTGAATGAATGAATGACTTTATCGCATCAAAATGATGGATGGTGTGAGTATGAATATCAAAACGGTTGACATCATGGAAATCACGGCCTTTTGAAACAATGTAAACCTGCCGACTTCGGGGGCAGAGGAGTGCCTCGCTATGTTCAAACGCGGGCGAAGATAGTCAAAAGGATCCCACGCGGAAAAATGCTCATCGTTAATACACTTTTGTGTTTTCTGGTCACATGTTCACGCTGTTCATTGAATTTTTCAATTACTGGAGGTGGCTAAGGATTTTGGCATCGAGCCAAGCGAACCATTCTACGGTCACATAGTGAAAATTGGCTTGATGCCAATGAAAATTGGAAATATGCCAACGAGGACGGTTAGGTCGGCGCTTCAAAAGGCCGTG
>CAVOJK010000442.1:0-67330 GCA_963695495.1 Hololepta plana | reverse complement strand
CAAGAAACAAGGTTTCACGTGCATTCTTCATTAAAATCGGTATCTGGAAGTTGTGACACGAAAAAGCCATCTTCTGGAAGAGTTTTATTGAAATTGTGTCTCGAGAAATGAAAAAATCAGACAGCTCGGATTTAGGTGCCGTACATCCCCCAGTACATAATTCTAGCCGCTGAATCCGAATTAGATGTTCTCGAAGCTCTAGTATCAACAAGAAACGAGAAAAAGAGAAAAATGTCACATTTTTTAGTTTTTCTGGGCATAAACTCGCTCATTTTAGTTACTGTACCACTCCAAAACTTGAAGAAACAAGGGTCCACGTGCATTCTTCATTAAAATCGGTATCTGGAAGTTGTGACACGAAAAAGCCATCTTCTGGAAGAGTTTTATTGAAATTGTGTCTCGAGAAATGAAAAAATCAGACAGCTCGGATTTAGGTGCCGTACATCCCCCAGTACATAATTCTAGCCGCTGAATCCGAATTAGATGTTCTCGAAGCTCTAGTATCAACAAGAAACGAGAAAAAGAGAAAAATGTCACATTTTTTAGTTTTTCTGGGCATAAACTCGCTCATTTTAGTTACTGTACCACTCCAAAACTTCAAGAAACAAGGTTTCACGTGCATTCTTCATTAAAATCGGTATCTGGAAGTTGTGACACGAAAAAGCCATCTTCTGGAAGAGTTTTATTGAAATTGTGTCTCGAGAAATGAAAAAATCAGACAGCTCGGATTTAGGTGCCGTACATCCCCCAGTACATAATTCTAGCCGCTGAATCCGAATTAGATGTTCTCGAAGCTCTAGTATCAACAAGAAACGAGAGAAAAATGTCACATTTTTTAGTTTTTCTGGGCATAAACTCGCTCATTTTAGTTACTGTACCACTCCAAAACTTGAAGAAACAAGGGTCCACGTGCATTCTTCATTAAAATCGGTATCTGGAAGTTGTGACACGAAAAAGCCATCTTCTGGAAGAGTTTTATTGAAATTGTGTCTCGAGAAATGAAAAAATCAGACAGCTCGGATTTAGGTGCCGTACATCCCCCAGTACATAATTCTAGCCGCTGAATCCGAATTAGATGTTCTCGAAGCTCTAGTATCAACAAGAAACGAGAAAAAGAGAAAAATGTCACATTTTTTAGTTTTTCTGGGCATAAACTCGCTCATTTTAGTTACTGTACCACTCCGAAACTTCAAGAAACAAGGTTTCACGTGCATTCTTCATTAAAATCGGTATCTGGAAGTTGTGACACGAAAAAGCCATCTTCTGGAAGAGTTTTATTGAAATTGTGTCTCGAGAAATGAAAAAATCAGACAGCTCGGATTTAGGTGCCGTACATCCCCCAGTACATAATTCTAGCCGCTGAATCCGAATTAGATGTTCTCGAAGCTCTAGTATCAACAAGAAACGAGAAAAAGATAAAAATGTCACATTTTTTAGTTTTTCTGGGCATAAACTCGCTCATTTTAGTTACTGTACCACTCCAAAACTTCAAGAAACAAGGTTTCACGTGCATTCTTCATTAAAATCGGTATCTGGAAGTTGTGACACGAAAAAGCCATCTTCTGGAAGAGTTTTATTGAAATTGTGTCTCGAGAAATGAAAAAATCAGACAGCTCGGATTTAGGTGCCGTACATCCCCCAGTACATAATTCTAGCCGCTGAATCCGAATTAGATGTTCTCGAAGCTCTAGTATCAACAAGAAACGAGAAAAAGAGAAAAATGTCACATTTTTTAGTTTTTCTGGGCATAAACTCGCTCATTTTAGTTACTGTACCACTCCGAAACTTCAAGAAACAAGGTTTCACGTGCATTCTTCATTAAAATCGGTATCTGGAAGTTGTGACACGAAAAAGCCATCTTCTGGAAGAGTTTTATTGAAATTGTGTCTCGAGAAATGAAAAAATCAGACAGCTCGGATTTAGGTGCCGTACATCCCCCAGTACATAATTCTAGCCGCTGAATCCGAATTAGATGTTCTCGAAGCTCTAGTATCAACAAGAAACGAGAAAAAGAGAAAAATGTCACATTTTTTAGTTTTTCTGGGCATAAACTCGCTCATTTTAGTTACTGTACCACTCCAAAACTTGAAGAAACAAGGGTCCACGTGCATTCTTCATTAAAATCGGTATCTGGAAGTTGTGACACGAAAAAGCCATCTTCTGGAAGAGTTTTATTGAAATTGTGTCTCGAGAAATGAAAAAATCAGACAGCTCGGATTTAGGTGCCGTACATCCCCCAGTACATAATTCTAGCCGCTGAATCCGAATTAGATGTTCTCGAAGCTCTAGTATCAACAAGAAACGAGAAAAAGAGAAAAATGTCACATTTTTTAGTTTTTCTGGGCATAAACTCGCTCATTTTAGTTACTGTACCACTCCAAAACTTGAAGAAACAAGGGTCCACGTGCATTCTTCATTAAAATCGGTATCTGGAAGTTGTGACACGAAAAAGCCATCTTCTGGAAGAGTTTTATTGAAATTGTGTCTCGAGAAATGAAAAAATCAGACAGCTCGGATTTAGGTGCCGTACATCCCCCAGTACATAATTCTAGCCGCTGAATCCGAATTAGATGTTCTCGAAGCTCTAGTATCAACAAGAAACGAGAAAAAGAGAAAAATGTCACATTTTTTAGTTTTTCTGGGCATAAACTCGCTCATTTTAGTTACTGTACCACTCCGAAACTTCAAGAAACAAGGTTTCACGTGCATTCTTCATTAAAATCGGTATCTGGAAGTTGTGACACGAAAAAGCCATCTTCTGGAAGAGTTTTATTGAAATTGTGTCTCGAGAAATGAAAAAATCAGACAGCTCGGATTTAGGTGCCGTACATCCCCCAGTACATAATTCTAGCCGCTGAATCCGAATTAGATGTTCTCGAAGCTCTAGTATCAACAAGAAACGAGAAAAAGAGAAAAATGTCACATTTTTTAGTTTTTCTGGGCATAAACTCGCTCATTTTAGTTACTGTACCACTCCAAAACTTGAAGAAACAAGGTTTCACGTGCATTCTTCATTAAAATCGGTATCTGGAAGTTGTGACACGAAAAAGCCATCTTCTGGAAGAGTTTTATTGAAATTGAGTCTCGAGAAATGAAAAAATCAGACAGCTCGGATTTGGGTGCCGTACATCCCTTTGTACATAATTCTAGCCGCTGAATCCGAATTTGATGTTCTCGAAGCTCTAGTCCCAACAAGAAACGAGAAAAAGAGAAAAATGTCACATTTTTTAGTTTTTCTGGGCATAAACTCGCTCATTTTAGTTACTGTACCACTCCGAAACTTCAAGAAACAAGGTTTCACGTGCATTCTTCATTAAAATCGGTATCTGGAAGTTGTGACACGAAAAAGCCATCTTCTGGAAGAGTTTTATTGAAATTGTGTCTCGAGAAATGAAAAAATCAGACAGCTCGGATTTAGGTGCCGTACATCCCCCAGTACATAATTCTAGCCGCTGAATCCGAATTAGATGTTCTCGAAGCTCTAGTATCAACAAGAAACGAGAAAAAGAGAAAAATGTCACATTTTTTAGTTTTTCTGGGCATAAACTCGCTCATTTTAGTTACTGTACCACTCCGAAACTTCAAGAAACAAGGTTTCACGTGCATTCTTCATTAAAATCGGTATCTGGAAGTTGTGACACGAAAAAGCCATCTTCTGGAAGAGTTTTATTGAAATTGTGTCTCGAGAAATGAAAAAATCAGACAGCTCGGATTTAGGTGCCGTACATCCCCCAGTACATAATTCTAGCCGCTGAATCCGAATTAGATGTTCTCGAAGCTCTAGTATCAACAAGAAACGAGAAAAAGAGAAAAATGTCACATTTTTTAGTTTTTCTGGGCATAAACTCGCTCATTTTAGTTACTGTACCACTCCGAAACTTCAAGAAACAAGGTTTCACGTGCATTCTTCATTAAAATCGGTATCTGGAAGTTGTGACACGAAAAAGCCATCTTCTGGAAGAGTTTTATTGAAATTGTGTCTCGAGAAATGAAAAAATCAGACAGCTCGGATTTAGGTGCCGTACATCCCCCAGTACATAATTCTAGCCGCTGAATCCGAATTAGATGTTCTCGAAGCTCTAGTATCAACAAGAAACGAGAAAAAGAGAAAAATGTCACATTTTTTAGTTTTTCTGGGCATAAACTCGCTCATTTTAGTTACTGTACCAATCCAAAACTTGAAGAAACAAGGGTCCACGTGCATTCTTCATTAAAATCGGTATCTGGAAGTTGTGACACGAAAAAGCCATCTTCTGGAAGAGTTTTATTGAAATTGAGTCTCGAGAAATGAAAAAATCAGACAGCTCGGATTTGGGTGCCGTACATCCCTTTGTACATAATTCTAGCCGCTGAATCCGAATTTGATGTTCTCGAAGCTCTAGTCCCAACAAGAAACGAGAAAAAGAGAAAAATGTCACATTTTTTAGTTTTTCTGGGCATAAACTCGCTCATTTTAGTTACTGTACCACTCCAAAACTTGAAGAAACAAGGTTCCACGTGCATTCTTCATTAAAATCGGTATCTGGAAGTTGTGACACAAAAAAGCCATCTTCTGGAAGAGTTTTATTGAAATTGTGTCTCGAGAAATGAAAAAATCAGACAGCTCGGATTTAGGTGCCGTACATCCCCCAGTACATAATTCTAGCCGCTGAATCCGAATTAGATGTTCTCGAAGCTCTAGTATCAACAAGAAACGAGAAAAAGAGAAAAATGTCACATTTTTTAGTTTTTCTGGGCATAAACTCGCTCATTTTAGTTACTGTACCACTCCGAAACTTCAAGAAACAAGGTTTCACGTGCATTCTTCATTAAAATCGGTATCTGGAAGTTGTGACACGAAAAAGCCATCTTCTGGAAGAGTTTTATTGAAATTGTGTCTCGAGAAATGAAAAAATCAGACAGCTCGGATTTAGGTGCCGTACATCCCCCAGTACATAATTCTAGCCGCTGAATCCGAATTAGATGTTAGTAGAGTACACCCTTCTTCGCGGCCACCTTGAGGCGGCCGCGAAGAAGGGCATGATCTCAATTTTCGATTATCGATTATTTATTTTTGATTATCGATTATTTATTTTTGATTATCGATTATTTATTTTTGATTATCGATTATTTATTTTTGATTATCGATTATTTATTTTTGATTTAATATTTTGAATATTAATTTTATTTTCTCATCGTCGTGCTATTTTTGCAGGTTTCCAAGTGTAGTAGGATAAAGCTCCGCGTCTGGGCCAATCACGCTATCCATTATGCCATCAGAGTAAATTATCAGCACAAGTTGGAAGTGCTAGTCATGTTGAAGCACCATTTTTGCAGGTTTCAAGGTGTAGCAGGATAAAGCTCTGCGCATCGGTCAATCACGCTATCCACTATGCCATCAGTGTAAAGTGATTGTAGGGGTTGAATGTACTAGTCATGTTGAAACTCACTACTCTTTCCACACACAGCTGTTTCTCTTGTACGACACATGCTCTCTTGTCAGCTCGCCTTTATCTTCAAGCAAACAAATCACACGCTATGAGCATAAATTTCATAATCTTCAAGTGATTCTTGTATAGGGACAATTTGCCACCCGTTCCAAATGGGAAAACGGCGCCGGTGACATCTTCAATCATGAGAGCTAGATTAGGCTGTTTCAAATCAACATATCGACGCCGGTGATACTCTGTCACTGACATACTTTCTCCCTTCCACCGGAACACATATTCATCAGCTGAGCAGTAAATCAAGCCTCTGGGGTTTATAAAGTATCCAGTGTTCTTGTTGCGTAGACGACAATGCTTGAGAACTCGAGAGAGAACAACTTCGCCGATCAATCGTGAACGAACGTCCAGTGTAGCAGCAATGTGAGTGAGAACCTCGTACAAGCTCTCAAAATAATTGTTCATCACGGAAGTAAAATATTACTTACCCAATCGTTATTGCCGAGGAAACATCTGCGTTTCACCGCCACTTTCGCCACCTTGTCCGCAAACGCCAACAGGCGCTGATGATCGTTGAAGTTTTCGTTCCAATACATTTTGAAGTGGTCCTGGTGGAAAGCCTTTTATATGCGCTGAAAAAGGGGCGGTCCTTATTTTTACATTACAGGTATGGATACTGCTTCAATCGATCGAGTTCTCAAGCAAGACAAATTCTCAAGAAAATATTATCTGGGAACATTCTCTGCTGACACAATACCAGAAACACCTCCAAGAGTGTTTCTACTTGTCACAAATTTGGACCCTTCATACAAGCCTGGTAGTCATTGGGTGGCAATAGCAGGTGTGGGTGAAACAGTATACTATTTCGATTCTCTAGGTAACTCGCCCCCAAAAAGAGGGGGTATTGCGAAATTTATTCGAAATTTCAAGCGCGTGAAAGTAAACACGCAACGTCATCAAGACCCTTCCTCAAATGTGTGCGGAGGTTACGTGGTATTTTTCGTGACAATGTTCGCGAGAGGCCACTCTTTTGACACAATCAATGAACTATTTAAGAGCATCCAGTCGGACGATGATCTGGTTAGAGCATACTGTTTGCCTCTCAACATAAACTTCCATTCATTATGAAAAAGCTCCTCACACATCGGTCGTTTCTCCGTAAAGTTGTTGATTCTCCAAAAAAAAGTATTGCCAAAGCTAGCGTCTCCGAACTAGCAACTCTAACAGAAATTTGTCTAAATTTACGTCACATTCCTTTCTCGAAAAAACAAGCTAAAAAACTCGACAGTTATCTACCTCTCCTACGCAACGCAGCTAAAAACAGATTCTCACTAGTGGCTAGAAAATTTTTCTTCGAACTCACTCCAGTGTTTACCCATCATTGTGAAAGCAGCTCTAGATTTGTTTAAGTTATGAATTACTCTAGCAAATTCAAAATCATTCCATATCTTCCTCTATCTAAAGACGATGTCAAACTTGAACATGCATATAGCAAGCTGATGAACCTTCTGAAAGACACATCTGTAGCTTCACCCATGAAAATTGAATTACTTGAAGATTTGTATGCTCGTATCTCAAACTTTACAAATACAAAATCGTCAGAGCCCCACGTACCTCCAGCTCCTCCTGTGAGTAGTCTCATTAGTACAGCTACTGAAACAGAGCGAGATGAGTTTAGAGCTTCTACACCGAAAAGAAGGAAACTAACGAGAAGGCCTAAAGTGCAAGTTAGTGCCAGCCCGGTTTTATCTGAACCAGAGAGTGTTCTCACTGAGGGTTACGAAACAGTCCCGGAACGCTCTGACGACGAAGAGAACTCGACTCCGAGAGCTGGGGCGAAAAAGACGGACATGCCCAGGGAGCGGAAGGCACTTGAAATTCCCGCCAATCCTGACACTCCATCGCCTTTGAAGACGAGAACAGGCAAACAGATCAATAAACCAGCACCCCTACAAAAAGCTCCCCCTCCTGCAGATCAAAGAATGTCGGGCATTTTTGGATGGCAATTTTGAATATCGTTCAGTCTTGTTCTTGTATGTTCAATGAAAACACCTCTCTCTAATAAAGTTTTTGACGCTTATTTTAATGTTAACAAAAAATCAGCCTTCTCGGGTGCGTCGGCTATTTCAAAGAATACTAAAGTTCCTAGAGCTAAAGTGGAACAAATTTTGCAAGAAAATGAAGATTACGCTATTCATCACCCAGTTCGGCGCGTTTTTCAGAGGAGGGCAACACTGGGCTACGCCCCTGGCATCACTTTCCAAGCGGATCTCGCAGATTTTCAAAAAATATCCAAAGAAAACTCGGGTTTCAACTATCTACTGGTTATTGTCGACGTTTACACTCGGAAAATATTTGCAACCCCCATTAAGAAGAAAACGGGTGTTCATGTCTCTAACGCTCTGCGCACTCTTTTTGCTACAGTTTGTCCATCCAGGTTTATCACAGATCGTGGCAGAGAGTTTTACAATTCTGAATGCAAAACTCTGTTCACTAAATTTCGTGTGAATCATTTTTAGTCCTGGATCAGAAATCAAAGCTGGGGTGGCAGAGAGAGCAATCCGAACTCTGAAGCAGCGCCTCTACAGATACTTCACTTTCAAGAAGACTAAGACATGGATCGACGTAATTGACCAACTTGTTTCCAATTATAACGCCACAAAGCACTCTACAACTGGACTACCACCGAACAAAGTGAAATATGGAGATGTGCAAGAAGGGCAACCTATTCGATCAAACGAAAAACCTTTACCCCATAGGACAGTGTGTAAGAATTTGCAAATTGAGTTCGTCATTCAGGAAAAGTTATCTCCCCGGTTGGAGTAGAGAACTGTTTGTTATCTCGCATGTATCAGGCAAAGTCAAACCTTATCTGTACACGATTCGTTCTCTTGAAGATGGCGAAGAAATCAAAGGTAGGTTTTATAAACATGAACTAATGATTGCTAAACAAATTGAGATAGATAGAGTAAGTGAAATAATAGATAGAAAGAAGGTAGGTAAACGAGAGCTTGTACTTGTTTCATTCACTGATCCATCTAGAGCTCCAGAATGGAGAGACAAAGAGTCCGTTGCCATGTTTGAATAAAGTTTTATCGCTGTTCAAGGAATACTATCCACACAAGGTTCACGTTGTGAGTTGATTGTGAAAATACCGTCATTTTCGACTAGCACAATAAGCTAAAGTCCTCCAGCAGGAGTATCTGAACGAAATTCAATACGGATTGTCGTATCTCCAATCCTGGTAAGAGAGAAATCTGCAGCAGGATCCGTATAGCCTGTAATATCAAAGCAGAAGAAGGGCATGTGATTCTTGAAAATTTCTGGAGTAATGCCATTGCCGCTTGTGCCGTCAGAGAAGCCCATTGTTTCTTGGAGCGCAGCGTAAGCTCTTGCAAATTGAGCGTTGGCGAAATCGCATTGCTGCCCCCTCATAGGGTAGACGTTCGATCCCGCTTGCACAAACATATTTTTGACATTCGCATGGGTGAAATTGAAGTGGTTTTTCCCAAAAGCTCCATTGAATGACTCGGTGGAAACTAGGGCGGCAACAATTCGCTTAGGAATTTTTGAGATTGCCAACCTAACTTCTGGAACTGTCTGGATACCTCCACCAATTTGTTCGAAGATCAAGTGTTGACATTGGGTAAGAGATGAATTGTTTCTCTTTGAGCAGGTTTTCTACAGACAACATAACACTGTCCGGTACGAAGATTTCCGGCATCATCAAATGGAGAGATTCAAACTTGATTTTGAATGAGCCTGTTCCTGTACCCCTTCTGTCGATGGCGACTTCAGGATTCGAAGGATAGACCATCAGCTTGAAATCCACGAAGGGGATCAAGGCTCTAGGTTGGTTCATGAGATCCAAACTGAGGGGAGTTGAAATTTCTACAACTTTTGATTTGTCTGTAAGACCACAACGCCATTTGAAGCTGTTGTCTGTGTCTGAGGACAGGTCATGTTCTTGCATGTAGCCGGCGATTCCCAGAGTAGTATTTTTGTAATCTTCAGAACAGGAAACCATTGTTTTGATATATTGGAGATAGGGGTAATTAAATCCAGTGTTACAAACCATTACACCATTGATGTAAAGTACCATTTGATTGAAGAGAGAGGCGCCCGCAAAATTTGTAAACGTGACCTTATCAGTCGAGGTAATATCAGAGCCATCTTCTTTGACAATTTTGAAACGGACCAATAACCGGGCCTTTTGCAAATGTAGAAATGCTCTATGATTTTGAACTCTAAATTCGAATGGGTGCACATCGGGACTAGCAGAGAGGCAGACTTCACTCATACGATATTGTTCAACTCCGCATGAGGTCAGTGGAACACTGAAAAGATCTAGACACTGAGGCAGTACTAGAGATGAGCGTTCATCAACTTTTTGCATTTTTAGCAGAGAGACGTATTGCAGTGTGGATACACAAGGGAAAGAATGAGAGGGGGAGGCAAGACTCCACCCCTTTTATGGTCCTCCTTTCATTGACCTAGTTGTTTCAGGCGAGATGCAGTTTGTCGACTGTGACGTCTATTCTGATCACGAGCTCAAGACAATTGCAGAGTACGGTGAGTAGTTCTCCATTCATGAGGAAATGTTTTACAAACTACAGTAAGGCTACGGGAGAAAGCGGAGCACCACATTGGTTCAGTGGAGAGACGTCAAGTACAGTAGCGGCCATAAATATATTGTATTTTGGTTTTTCGACTACAGCTCTTTTCAAACTCATCGAATCGATCTGAAACTTGACAATATGTTTTTTCATGTCGTTTTACAAAATTATTTCATAACCTGAGCGTTGCCAGATTATCCCAAGTCGAGAACTGATTCAAAATAACAGAGTTACAAAATGGTCCAAAATGAGGTTTTCTCTATAACCTCTTCCTGGTTGACGTGGGTTAGGGCCATCAAGATCCTATAGTAGAATAAACATTCCTTGAAGATTTTGCAACAAGAAAAAAATGCTAGAAAAATCTCATACCCGCGAACGGGTGACCCAGGTATCCCGAAACGCAGCGAACTTGACGATGCAGACTGCGGTCGATTGCGAAGCCGCCAGACGTTCTGGGCACTTTCAAATTTGTTGAAACGTTGTTATATTTCATCAAAATTAGAAAGCGAAAAAAATTAGGTCTTTCAGAACATTTTTCACGGTCGCCATCGATTCTTATTGAGCAGCGAAATTTGGGTGGTGTCGCAGTATCGCTGGTTTCGTGTCTGCCTCTGGCATGAATTTGCTTGCGATCTCTTTTTTGCAGTCTGAAAATACACTGAGGGACTCAACACACATTTTTGAGAGAAAACCAGATGAATTGAAGTTCCCTTATCGCAGAAATATGAGATATTGACCATAACCGCAGAAACAGTCACCAATGGGTTGAGTGTATCGCACACCAGGAACGCTTAGAGTGGTTCCCAATAGTCATTATGAGTATCATGATTTCGAAAATGTTATTCTTCAACGATATCGAGTGTAAAAATCGCCATATTTTCCACGGCGGAATCCCGAGGTGATCATTCTTCGAGCACGGGTGTTCAGGTGACGAGGCCATCATCTATGAATGCCTCTGTGTCAGTCGTATGTGTTTCCCATACCATTTTTCGAAAACTACAATTCAACCCATTCGTGCTGATAAATTATCAAACTAGATAGAGCCTTTATCTCTATCTGACCACCCGAGAGACGTCGCCAATCGATAAGACTGCAACACTACCCAAATTTCGCTGCTCAATAAGAATCGATTGCGACCGTGAAAAATGTTATGAAAGACCTAATTTTTTTCGTATTCTCATTTTGATGAAATATAACAATGTTTCAACATATTTGAAATTGCCCAGAACGTCTGGCGGCTTCGCAATCGACCGCAGTCTGCATCGTCAAGTTCGCTGCGTTTCGGGATACCTGGGTCACCCGTTCGCGGGTATGAGATTTTTCCTTGCATTTTTTCTTGTTGCAAATTTTTCAAGGAATGTTTATTCTACTATAGGATCTTGATGGCCCGAACCCACGTCAACCAGGAAGAGGTTATAGAGAAAACCTCATTTTGGACCATTTTGTAACTCTGTGATTTTGAAACAGTTCTCGACTTGGGATGATCTGGCAACGCTCAGGTTATGAAATAATTTTGTAAACGACCAAAAAAAACATATCACCAAGTTTCAGATCGATTCGATGAGTTTGAAAAGAGTTGTGGTCGAAAAACCAAAATACAATATATTTATGGCCGCTACTGTATGCTATCAAGTTATCGAAGAATATTCTCCTGGTGAATACACCTGGAACACCAAGCACCCTCACGACCTGATTCAAGATGATTTGTCTCGTTTGTTTGCAATTTTTTTCGAGTTTTCTGAAGTTAATGGTTATGGAAACCAGGGGCGGGATAGCTCAGTCGGTAGTGCATCGGCTTTGCACGCAAGGTCGCTGGTTCGACCCCCGCCCCGGACAGATCCACCCAAACCGAGGGGGTTAAGAAATGTCGGTAGTGGAAAACCACGAAATAAATCCCCAGTCATATCTAGCACAATATGACAAGCCAATGAACTGGCCACTGGTTATCCAGGTTAGGCAGTGTGTTCGATCAGGCCTAAACGGGGCC
Source organism: Hololepta plana (assembly GCA_963695495.1). Classification (NCBI taxonomy): domain Eukaryota; kingdom Metazoa; phylum Arthropoda; class Insecta; order Coleoptera; family Histeridae; genus Hololepta; species Hololepta plana. The sequence continues at coordinate 55,304 of CAVOJK010000442.1, read as the reverse complement.
TCGACCCTGATCCCAGGCGCCATGTCCTTGGGGCATGACATCACCTGTGGCCCGGGACTAAGAGGAAGAAGATTTATTTTAATGGTTATGGAAACCCTTTTTATCTCAGTTACAGTTTGAATTTCAGTTCTGAACATAGAAAATCTGTAATATGTGAGGAAGTATACAACGGCATCAATTTGTCTATTGGCAGAGATAACGCACTATCTTTTTATGATCAATATCGTGTGTCCATGCTTGCATTCAAATAAAATTATTGAATGAAAACCTTGTTGTTCTTGATAGGGTTATTCTTGATGAAGCCAATGACATGGTCGTTGACTTGAGCTTTCTTCGAAGATCTCTTGGAGCGCTTCTTGCCTACCCCTGTCATGTTTCTGACAACATTTCTACCGTGACTTTTCACTGATTCCTTGAACGAGCCTCCACTGTTCATGTCCTGAACTATATTGGATGTAGCTTTGGAGAGTTCAGCTCCTACGGGGCTTGCCAGAAATCCAGGAATCAAACGAATCAAAGCTCTCAGAATGCTGCCGAGACCATTACCCCTCTGGGGAAATATGCCGTGAAATTTCGCAATTTCTCCTCTTCCTGTCTGATGTAGAAAAAGAGGAGTCCATGAAACAGAGTCGTTGTTGAATGTAGAACGCATTTGGTAACCGACCACTCGCTGCAAAGACAAACTATTTGAATGATCATTTAATCAATTGCTCATTTCAGGTGCGGTTGTTACGTCATGTATATCACACTCCCTTCCAATGTCAAAGGCGATGGAAATTCTCCGTCTGATTACGTTACTCGTCTACCGGAAGGTCTCCACGTTCCTTCTTCCAAGTATTCCGTAGGCTTAGCCGAAATTTTGATCGACGGTGTTGTATCATTCGACAACAGAAATCTCAGTTACAGAATATTATCCAAGACTGGAGACGTTTATGAACACGGGCTTTCCCAAAAAGATTTCGCAAACATTGGAGAGCTACTAGAAGAGCTCAAGCCTCTGTACTCTAGGAAAAAACGCAATGCTAAACCCATAGAAGATTATACGAAACTCACTCAAGAACAGCTTTCAGACAGAGCACATGAATTTATTCAAAGAAAAGAAAAAATCCCTGCAGCTCTAGCTCAGCTATTACCCAAGCCCAATCTGAACTCTGAAACTTTGAAGAAGCTACATTCAAAATTGGTAAAGATGGGCGTTCCGGAAACCAACTGGCCCCCAGAAGTACTCTCCTTCGCCAAGACACTGCGCGATGCCGAGAAAAAGCAAGAAGCGGCAACAGCTGAGAAGAAACAACAAGAAGCTGCAGAAAAGGCTGCAAAAAAGGCCGGAAAAGATGCAGAGGAAGAGAAGGATCGTGAAGAGATGCTGAAGAAAAAGCAAGAAGCTGCAGAAGAAGAGAAGAAGCGTGAAGAAGAAATGAGGAGACAGACAGAAAAGGAAACAGAAGAAGATAAGAAGAAACAACAAGAAGTAGAAGAAGCTGCAGAAAAGGCTCGAAAAGATGCAGAGGCAGAAAAGAAACAGCAAGAAGCAGAGAAGACTGCAGAGAAGACCCTAAAAGATGCAGAAGAAGATAAGAAGAAACAGCAAGAAGCAGAAAAGGCTGCAGAAAAGGCTCAAAAAGATGCAGAAGAAGATAAGAAGAAACAGCAAGAAGCAGAAAAGGCTGCAGAAAAGGCTCGAAAAGATGCAGAAGAAGATAAGAAGAAACAGCAAGAAGCAGAAAAGGCTGCAGAAAAGGCTCGAAAAGATGCAGAGGCAGAAAAGAAACAGCAAGAAGCAGAAAAAGCTGCAGAGAAGATTCGAAAAGATGCAGAAGAAGATAAGAAGAAACAGCAAGAAGCAGAAAAGGCTGCAGAAAAGGCTCGAAAAGATGCAGAAGAAGATAAGAAGAAACAGCAAGAAGCAGAAAAGGCTGCAGAAAAGGCTCGAAAAGATGCAGAAGAAGAAAAGAAGCGTAAAGAGACACTAAAGAAACAACAAGAAGCTGCAGAAAAGGCGCGGGAAGAGGCTCTGGAAAAGGCAAAAAAAGAAGAAATCAGAAAAGCCGAACAGATTAGAGAAGAAGAGGAAATAAAACTGGCTGCCAAACTCGAAGAAGAGAAAGTTCGTGAGCTGGAGAGCGCTCGCCAAGAAGCTGAGAAGGCTAAACTCACAGATCAACAACGGCGCAAACAACATATTGTGGAGCAGTTGGGCAGAGCTAAAGAAGTTCTCAAGAGAAAAATTGAAAGTGAAAACGCTCTCGCAAAGAAGCCAAAGATAGTTGGTTCCAATGTTTTCTCAGAAGTTAATGGAAGTTTGCACATTGAAATTCCTCAAGACGCCCAAGCAGTGGAGCTGTCCAGAGATTTAGCAAATCTGCTGGGATTCAAAGAAACTGTCATTGTGGATTCCTGTGATAGTGACTTTTATCCAGATTTGACTTTTGGACGATCACAATTGTACGTATATAGTGATATAGCATGCCACTCAATTTGCGGAAATACAAAGGCCAATCTTTTGAGAGTTGTTAGGTACAAACCGAAGGAAGCAGGTGAGCCTGTAGAAATCAACTTTACACACATTCATTATGTAGATCCTCTCAAAGAATACTGTAATTCTATTCGAATCACCATTGCAGACTCTTACGGGAGACCCCTCAAAATCATGGGCCAGGTCTGTGTTGTACTTCATTTCAACCTCAAGCATTAATTGAAGCATGTCGTTTCATTTCCTCTCTCCTTCGTTCATTCTCTGTGCTGGTAGCTCTCAGGCAGGCAAGAGCACATTTATAAATAAATTGCTATCTAACAGACATTTGTTCGAAATACCAGTGAAAAAAGTTTTGTACTGTAAAGGGATAGCAGAAGCTGCTTCTCCTGAAGGAATTCCTACATTCATGGGAGTGCCCGATGAGGCAACTCTGAGCCTTTTCTGTGAGAATAGTGAGCATACACTGATTGTTCTGGATGACTTACTAGCCGAAACTAAAGCTAATCCATCACTCATGCACTCGATGGCCACCAGAACGGTTCACCATCTCCGATTGACTGTAGTATACGTCACACAGTCCATTTACGACGTTCCAAAGATTGTGAGATCCAATGCGCACTACTACGTTCTTTTTCGCTCCGACGCAAGCTTCAACTCGGTGGCAATGCTAGGAAGGCAGCTTTTTAGCGGCAGTGAGTACAAATGGTTTATCGAGTCGTTCAAAGATGCCGTCAATGAAAAGTATCGCTATCTTGTGGTCAATGTTCATCCACGAAGTGAGCCGGAATTAAAGCTACTCACTGATATTTTCTCTCCCTTTGTCACCTGCTACTTATTGAAGAAATAAAATTTATCGGCTCCATTTAGAGCTCCAATAACGGCATACAACAAAGATCATCTTGTAAAGAATCAAAACAAAGCACAGGGAAAAAGAAGGCCACAACAGAGAAGCGGTATTTCTTCGCTCAGCATAAAAATAAAGACGGGGTGTATCACTTGCAATGACAAAACGCCCTCCGTACCATATATAATTTGCCTTATCTCTAATCAGAGTAACGCCATTATTAACATCCATTTCTTCACAATCTGAACAAATTTGACTACTCGTATTGTGTGAAGTCAGCATGTTTCCATCTCTGACATACCAAATCGTGGTGGTAAAATGGTCGAACGATACGCAGCTGATGTTGTCTGCCAAGCGAAGCCAAGAGGAGCTCGGGATGTTCAAGTGGAAGAGACTGCCATTCTTGGCAACAACGAGCATCTCTTCCGGAGAGAGTAAATCGAATGAGCGTACATGGTCAAAGTTTATGCTTAATACTTTTTTACCATTCATAATTACAGTTCCATTGTTCCAACTATAACTGATTTCCGCACCTCCAGGTAGTGGTCTTTTCTGTTCTACACAATGAACGTTTGAATCACACTTGTATCGAATGTTGAAGAAGAATAAGAAAAGAAGACGTAACATCGCACACGAGTGTGAGCTTAATGAATGAGACAGTGAGACTCTGTAGCTTCATATATGATTCCAAGAGAGTATGGAAAATTTTTTTATCTGGTCAACAAGGGAACTTTAAAGTTCCAGAGGAGTATGTTCCTCGTATGGATTTCTAATAGGGTAGATCGCCCCACTCAAAAGTACCACACGTATTACAAGCGTAATAGGGTCTCGAAGGGTTCCTTTCAGAGCCCGAAATTTTCTGAGGCAGGAGGCCACAGCGGCAGCATGGGGGCACAAAACAGGCCGTGACAGCAAACTCAAAGTAGCCACAGTTCTGGTGACATTTCGCGTATGTTTGGCCGTAGTTTGCCTTCACCTTAAGTTTAATTTATTTGAATAAAAGGGTTCAAAAATTACTCACCGGATCCATAACGCAACCCATCACTACTACGCCTGTGGGGCATCGAGGGCACATGCGTGATTTTTCTGTAAGCATATTTTTCTCAGAGTCCAGACATTGAGAACTTACTAAGTCCCGGAGGGGCGCAGTTCAGGGGAGGAAGAGGATTGGCTGAAATTGAGCTGTATAAAGTTGGAGAAGAACACTTACGAGCGTTGATCACAAAAGGCTGGTTAGGCGCCAGAGGTTTGGGAGACGCTGAGAATCTTTTCATCATGTTTGGAGAAAAGGCACTCACAGAGTTGAGGGCGTCGCTTGATCTTGCGCTTCTCGGATGAATCGGTGTTGGGCACATTTTCCTTTTCCATCTTGGAAAGCTAAAACTTTTAAAATTCTCAGAAAATGTAGTATGGGAGGTATGGTAGTGATGAGTAACACTTTTCATGATGCGAACACTTTTTCAACAACAACAAGTTTATCCGTAACACTCTCAAGTGCGAGCGAGTGTCTTCAGAGGCAGCCTGGAAAATGTGAGGTGTAAATAAAGCACCCTAACCGCCCACCAATCAAACTGCAGCAAGGACATGCGAGAGCCACGGGGTGTCTGATGATGAACAAAGGTAGATCAGCTGCCGCCACAGGTTTGGACTGCTCTGATACTGATAAAGTCCTCAATTTCAAAAGTTTTTCCCGAACCGAGGAAAGTTGCGTGGCACAGTCCACAATTGGAAGCGTGCATAGGATGAGCCCTCAGGGGGCGGCCGGTGTATGCAGCGCTCAATGCTTCGCAAATATGAACGAAGCATGGACCCCCACCTTCAGCTGAAATATGAAGAGAGTAGAAACAGGTAGAGTAAAAATGAACAAAAGATTGCCAGTGAGAAGAAACTCACGAATGACTAGCTGATCTCGCAGGACTGTTATCAAACTGTGGATCCTCAGCACGCTGCTCGTAACAGCATCTAGGCCTCGCGCTTGGACATTTCCCGCATCTTCAATTTGGGACATTTTTCGTTGAAATGATAGACTCACCAATCGAATGCGGGGTATATTGATGGGGCAAGTGATTGATACAAGTGAAGTCCAGTAGAGCCGAGAGAGGTGCTAGGACCTCTTGCTGAACTGGTTGTGGGGGGTCCAAGTTTGGGTATACCGGAGGTTGAGCCTGACTAGTGTCAGCAGGAGGGGGAGTTGCAGGTAGAGCTACTTCCGCAGTAGGGAGCGCCTCGCCACTAGGGCGCTTGCTGTTCATACCGTTGACTGGAGATGCAGGACTTTGAAGAAAAACCCGTCGTCTCTTGTTGCGGCCTGTCGAGTTCATTCTGGACCTTGATTGAGACACAAGCTTCTTTCTTTTATAATCATTCGGATGAGGTCAAAGTTTTTCGTGCTGCTTTATCAGAGGCCAACTGTTCAGTTTTGCACTCTGAAGATTTGCGCCTCTGCTGAAGAAGAGCACGTTCACTTTTTCGCAAGGCCTGAATTTAGTCACCTGTTAAGCTAATTGCACGTGGATAAGGTCAAAGTTTTTTCGTGCTGCTTTATCAGAGGTCCGCTGGCCAACTGTTCCGTTTTGCACTTTCAGGATTTGCGCCTCTGTTGAAGAAGAGCACGTTCATTGTCTCGTAAGCCCCAACTCTTAGCCAACTGTTAAACTGATTGCACGTGGATGAGGTCAAAGTTTTCATGCTGTTTTTATCAGGAGGAATCTGACCAACTGTTTTGCACTTTTGAACTCATTGTACGAACTGAGAGAAAATGTGCTCCCAGGCTCATCACCACATGTTCACTATTAAACATTACGCCTGCACTTTTCAGGAAATGATCACCTCTGTTTCATCACGTGTGACTACCGCAGGACATTTTTTTGAGATGACGACAGATCAAAAACTCGGCGACTCATGAGATGATGCAACAACGAGAACTCGAATTCGCTTGAAGAAACACTTGGTTTTGTGATGCTTTGTGATCTCCATCTCTCTATCTGCAACATCTTCTCTTTCCATCCGTTCCTCTCTCTTTCTAACAATCTCTCTCTGAGAAAAAAGAGGTGATTAAAGGGAAACATAAGAGTTCCATGATGTGGGCTAAAATAACTTGTTTTGGTGCACAATCAATATAATTGATAGTCATTTATCGAAAAAAAGTTCTGAACTTCGGATAATGTGAGAAGAGGACAAGATTTGGTGTTTTCCCACGCTTTCATACTGTAGGTAGGTACTTTGCGTTTGAAGGTGTACGGTAAGGCAAAAGCTGCAACTTTGGCTAGCTCTCTTTCAAAGTTTCGACTAGAATTCAGAGAAACTTTCCGTCGCATCAAAATGATATTTCATTTCAAATCAAAAACAAAAGATAGATGAAATTTGTTCCATCATGATGAGTCGCTCACCTCACGCCCGGAGGTGATGCGAATGAAATGTTGGAAGGGCGAAATAAACAACAGAACACAAAGAAATGAAAAGAAAAGAAATGGATAGAACGAGAGGGAGAGAACGAGAGAGAGAGAGAAGAAAGATTTATAAGAGGTTGTGATAGCGTTGGAGAGATAGACATAATTAGAGAATAGCAGGTAGAAAAAACTGATGAAGAATTCCAGGAAGGCTCATCAGTTGAAAAAGATCAAGATCATGAGATTTTCAGAAAATTTATGCCAGCAAACATTAAAAACGGATACAAAAATGGATGACAAAACATGAAAACAACTCCAATAACTGCAGTCTTCGCCGGTGCCTTCTTCATCTGAAATACAATAATTTCCCAAGCACAGATTTATGGAATCACCCAATTTGCTCGACTTATTTTTGGGAGCCCTTCTCAAAAATTGTGAATGCTTATTATCGTTCGAGAATCGCCAGACGGGAAAATATTTTTGAATAGAATATTGCTGTGAAAACTGAATAAGATTTGATTTGAAAAACAAAGCGAACGGTTTATTACCAATTATGTGTGTCATTTCCGAACCCAGAAACGTAAAAACAAGGAAAGTTTTGCCAGATAAATTACTTTTTAGCAAAGAAGAACATATCTATCCGGTTTTCGACTGACTTTAGTTTGAGTAACAGCAGGTAAAATCAAGAATTGAGAGATTTCAATGAAAACTACAGGTAAACTTCAATATTTTCGTACTCAACGAATCGAAGAATCACGCTTCTTCCATCTTTGAAAAGAAAATTCATTGATCCAACGAACCTGCCTTACTGCCCAGCGCTCTTCTTCATTTCTGCAGCGTTCGCAGCTGTCTTCTGAACTGGAAGTGCATAATTAGATGTATTTTTTATAATTGAGAGAAAGAAACAATACACTTCCACACATAACTATCATAATATTTTGCACAGAAGCTTCTCACAAAATTTTTTTGTGCATTCTTCTTTCTAAACACTCTCGGAGATCAGATTTATCGATGAATTTAGCAACCGCAATGCAAAAATCTACGTGAGGCTTGTGTGCGTCATCGCGTGCATCTGACTCACCACGATTAAATACGGATCCATCACGGATGCGGCTGCTCTTTTTTCACGGATAGACAGTTTTCAATGGGTGTTATGTACCTGTCTGACTCGTTGACCAGTTGACCCCGCTGGCTACTGTAATCCGTGACCACAAAAGTGCTCGGGGTGCAGTTTTTTTCGAGCTTCACTGAAAACTCACTTAAATCGAAAATTTCAATGTTCAAACTTCGTTATTCTGGATTTTTTTAGTTTCTATGAAATTCTGCACCTTCGATTCACTGTGCAGTAAAGGTTTCGTATGACAAATCGGAAGATTTCAAATTTGCGTTGCGGTTGCTAGATGAATTAACCGATTTGCACGCTTGAACTTGACACAACTCCGAAATATTTCGACGTTTCTAACCTAATTCTCATTTTTAAGTGAATTATTAATTTCTATGATCATTTCCAAATAAAACAATCAGAATTCTCTCCATTTATCGAGAGAATCATAAGATTATTCGGCTCAATTAATCTCCAGACAAAATTTGACAAACTTTTCTCCATGAATCTGCCACATCTTCGCTGCCACGACGGAGCGACGAGTCCTGAAATTCTAAATGATTATTATACTGGATCAAAAATATGAAAACACGAGTGAAAATGAGAGAACAATGGACAAAATCAAAGAAATGAATAAACAGAGGCGAAAGAAGAGTCTCCGTCTCTCGTTTAGCAGTGCTCTCTCGTCTCCAACTCTTCTGTCTCCAGACTATTTAACGGACCATCCGTATCAATCCGGTCCGTCAAAAGGCAAAGAGACAGTTGGCGAGAGCACAGTCGGCAACTGTCTCTTTCACACCCAAGCTTGGAAAATGGTTGAGAGTACGAAATACACCAAAGTACGGCCTGAAAATGTGAAAATGTTTCATTCTCTGTAAATTATGTTCGAAATACTAGAATAAGTCTCTATACTTCGAGTCTCTGTGATTTCCCTTTAATGGTCCTAGGTTGTCGGTATGGAGTCTAGGAGAGTATCACTCGATTCATTCAACTGCAGAAGACTTTGCTCTTCACTCGATTCGTTTACTTTTCTAATTTAACGCTTATCGAACATAGAGAGGGAAAAAGAGAGAGAGAGAGAGAGAGAGAGAGAGAGAGAGAGAGAGAGAGATCATGTTTTAAACGTATGGTTTCCCTATGTGCATCTTCGCTGATAAATGGCCTTTGCAGCATGCTGTCTCACGATCAGCAGCAGGCCAACATATGCAAGCTGGCAGAGCTGCTCATCAGCATAGCACCGCGCTTCATGGTGAGTTTTTTTTTTGCATAGACTTACTGGGTCTGTTGAGTAACAACTTCTGAAGAAGAATTTTCAGAATCTCCACGAACTTACGCAGTTCATAAAAAAAACATCCGGAAAATCCGAGGCGGACATATTGCTCGCGCTGAAGCCCCTCTGGGGGCGCCTGAAGATCCGTCACTCGCTCCATCATCGCCTTGACATCGTGGAGCTTGTCCACGTCTCACCCAGATCATTCAATTTCTACCGCAAGGGTCAATTCATGAGTGTCTCCCAATACAATATGGCAAGAGGCCACCCTCTCGCCTACCCCGAGTCGCCCGTTCAGCTACGCGACTCCAATGGAGGGGTCCACCCTATGGAGAACCTATACCTATAGGTTCTCCGGCGGGTAGGCCCCGATGGAAATCCATCGGGGTCATAGGATTTCATAGTATCATATTGTAATATAGTTCATAGTATCATAATATAGTTCATAGTATCAAATTGTAGTATGGCTCTGGCCTGAGAAAAAAAATATCAGGCCTCAGTAATATAACTTGTATATATTTTTTTTTGTAATAAACTTTTTATCGAATGTATTTTTTAACAGCATGGACTTGAAAAGTGAAAACATCAGTGTGTGTGATACCACATCCTGACTGGCGCCATCTTTCGAAAAAATCGACTAGTATGTCCCCCACAATGAGTTCATTAGGATCAAAGTGAACATAGAAGGTGCCTCGCTCATAGAGTTCCACATCGCGGTGACAAACTTGGACAGCCCAGTGATAGTCATCGAGTTCATGATGAGGTATTCCGGCATCACAAATCATTTTGATTCGTTGTGTTGAAGCGATTGCTAACAAATCTCCAGTAGTCATAGTGCCTGCATCAGCGACGTTGATAAGATGGAAGTTTCGGGTTTGCCATATTTTGACTCGTGCGTTGTTTTCCAGTACTGTCACGTTATTTGAGAGCCAGAAGTGAGTTACTGGTAGCCCTGCAATTTCTTATGTCTTCTTTCTTGGTGAGAGGCTTACCGTTGATCGATGGAAAGAGACCAGCCATTGTCTGAAGGAAAAGTGTGAGTACGTTTCAATTTATAGAGGTGGTGTCCCTTCTCGAAGGCAGCTCTTTATTACACATTTTTTGCTATCTCTTCATTACACACGTTCTCACAAGTTTTCGTCAGAGTATTTATTACACACTTTCTCGAGTCTTCGTCAGAGTCTTCATTACACATTTTCTCACAACTCTTTGTCAGTCTTCGATATGGCGGTCCCTAATGCTCGAAGCGGAAGACGACACGGAAATCACGTTATTGATCCATCTGATGAGTTTGATCATGGGAACGTCAAGTCGGCAGTCAACATTCATAAACAGGTTGTTTTCCTCCAAGTTCTTAATATGACCTATTGAAGGATGGCATTGCCTGCCTACGAGCTCTTGGGTATGGACTCTTAGTTCATGAGAGAGATGTTCTACTGAGCAAATGGCCTGAAGCAAGGTGCAAGAAGCTTGACTCTGTAACGGATCCGGCAGATGTGATCTCTATCAAACAACTCAACAACAAAATTCAAAATGTAAGTTTATCTCAGTGAACAATTCAGTGAATACTCCTTGCAGTACAATAGGCGCCCGGTGCCTCAAACTGCGGGTGCCCGCTCTCTCATTCAGAAGTTCAACTTACCTCTCAAATCTCAATATGGAGAGGAAGATATTTGGCAAATCCAAGAGCAACTCGGTGATGCTGTCAGAATCAGCATTTTCAAATGGGTAATCATTTCGCGTCAGACAATTTCAATGAATCCCTTTTCAGGACACAGGTCTTCAAAGGCCTACTCTTCAGGGTAGAGGGAATGTAGCTTCTTCGCATAATATTTATCTCCTGTGTGATAGAGAGAGGAAAAAGTGGGATATTGTTGAGAACGGAGGTTCTCTCTTCCCTCAACACTTTTTCTGTGACGCCTGTGCTAAATTCTCCGTGAGCAAAAGAGCACATCGATGCAAAAACACATGTGTTTTGTGTGGTGCGTTGGGCGAGGGCAACTGTAAGGGAGATCTAGCTATCGAGTGTCCAGGCTGTCAGTTCACTTTCAATGGTTAGTTTCCTACTAGTTTATCACCGTGACGCCATCATTTTCAGCTCTCGAATGTTACGACCGCCATCGTAAACTGTCTCCTAACGGAATGGGGTCCCGCTGCACTAGCAACAAGTTCTGCAAACTTTGCGGTCAAATTTACATCCCGAGAAATTTGAGAGGGACGGCACACTCATGCGAAGAGACAATTTTGTGAGTTGTCTGTACACGGGAAATCATCACAATCTTTTCCAGCTGCAAAAAATGTGAAGAACGTGTCAAGCCAGAGCACGCCTGTCACTGGCCAGTGATCAAGGCTAAATCGCGAGCACAGCTTCTAGCAAAGCAGGAAGAAACGCTGTTTGCTTTTTACGATTTTGAGGCAATTCAGTGTCGTTGGACGGAGAGCGGGGAGCGTGTCGATCTCGATCGCCATGAAGTAAATTGTGCAGTTTTGGTGAAGGTGAGCTCTAAAAGTGGGGAGAGAGAGAGAGATAATAGTTCAGGCTTGTGCGAAATGCTCTTCTGATTTGGATGCCTCTTGCACTACATGTGGAGACCGATGGAAAATTTTCACTTATCTGAACTCCACTAATGTGATTCAAGACTTTGTGACGTACATTCTCACCGAAAAAACTATGAATAACAGGTTAGTTTCCCTTTTAGGTGTACAGCAGAAAAAATTTAGGCTGCTCTTTGCTCACAACGCTGCAAGATATGACAATCAATTCATCCTGAGAGAATTGATGGAACGGCATTTCAAACCGAAGTTGATTCTCAAAGGGTTGGCCATAATGACCATGAGCCTCAAAGAAGGAAAGTTCAACAAGCTGAAATTCAAGGTAACGTGAGCTGTGAAACATTGATATCTTTTCATTTTTAGGACAGCTTCCTTCTCATGCCCGTGGCTCTGTCCACTTTTCCGACAGCCTTCAGATTGACATGCGGCGCCAAAGGAGATTTCCCTCACTTGAGGTAATTTACTTTTCAATATTCTATGATTCGTGTTTCGCAGAAACTGTACTCAATTTTACGGCTCTCTCTGCCGAGGTCTCCCTCCAGTGCATTTCTATGGTGTTGATCATATGAAGGAGGAAAAGAAAAACGAATTCATGGAATGGCACAAGGAGGAGCACAGCAAAAAAGGTGTATGGGATCAGGATCAACAGCTACTGGAGTACTGTAGTAAGTGACTCGCATACTTTACCTCACGATGAGAACTTTCAGAACAAGACGTGCGCCTGCTAGCGGAAGGAGTACTAAAATTCAGAAAAGGAGTTATAGAAGATACCAAATGGGATCCTTTCACTCATGTGAATACCTGCGCCAGCTTCACGCAGTTTCTGCTCACGAAAGAATACCTGCCGTGTGCCGAATTTCCCTACTTGGATGAGAGTGGGTTGTCACATTTTTTTGTTTATGACAGATATTTTCAGATGGAACTGGAGGTATCAAACAATCTGATATAGCTCTGAAATGGCTGTTATGGATCGAGAAGCGTTTGGGAAAACCTCTGAGGAGAGGCCAAGCATCATTAGGAGAATATCAAGTTCCTGGAACTCGTTTTCATGTGGATAGGTACGATCCTGATGAACGGAAGGCTTATGAATTTCTTGGCTGCTAGTGAGTTTTATCATTCGAAAGAAGTAAGTCATTCTTTAATACAGCTGGCATGGATGTACAAAGTGTTTCGCTCCTGGAAAATACAGTTCTCGAGCTTCGGACACTATCGCAAAGGCTGCTGTGAAGACTAAACAACGTCTGGAGACTATCCAAGCTTTCTTACCTGGAGGAATGGAAGTATTGTGGGAGTGTGAACTGCATGAGATGCTTCGCAGGGATGAGGAGATGAAAGAGTTTTTCAACACTGTCAAGGTAGATGAGCCATATTTTATAAACACAACCACAAATCACAGATTACCACCCCTCTCAAGCTGCGTGACGCACTTTACGGAGGCCGTGTTGAAGTTTTCCAGAGAAAAGCTGTGGCGGATGATACTCATAGAATTCGCTACGTGGATGTTTGCAGGTGAGAAGGTTTGTTTTTCTGCAAACGTTTACTTCCAGCCTCTACCCTTCTGTTCAATATTTCAACGAGTTTCCTGTTGGTCATCCTACAGTAATCCGTCATAACTTTGCTCCCGTAACGGACGTTCTGCCATACAAAGGCCTCATCAAGGTTTGTTCAAAACACTTTTTTAATCATAAAAGCCATTGCAGTGTGTTATCTTACCACCAAGAAATCTTCGGATAGCTGTTTTACCTATGAAAATACACAAATCTCTCGTCTTTGGACTCTGTCGATCATGTATGGAGGAGCTGAACATGGGGGCTTGCTCTCATGAAAATGAAGAGGAACGATGTCTTGATGGCACATGGGCGCACGCTGAAATCAATGCCGCTCTTGCCAGAGGTTACAAAATTGTCAAGTTGAGTGAGTAAAGTTATCTCGTGATAGGCAATATTCCAGAATGCATGAAGTTTATCATTGGGAAGCGTGGACGGTGGACTATTACAAACCTTTCATCAAAACATTTCTGCGAGCGAAGCTTGAATCGTCGGGATGGCCTCGTGAATGTATCACAGAAGAAGAGAAGGATTTGTATCATTTTAAAATCAAGAACGAATTTGACATTGACATGGACCGAGATAAGATCTTCTTCAACCCTCCGCGCAGATTCCTATCCAAGATTACTCTCAACAGTATGTGGTGAGGCTATGATAAGCAAATATTAGTCTAAAATCACTCTGCAGGGGAAAGCTCTGCGAACATGTAAAGAAGACCGAACATGTCTTTGCTGATGCCGAGGAGTATAGTAAACTCTATGTCGACCCAGAAGTTGACATTAAGAAAGTTTTACACTTGGGGGGAGAGCTCCATTTCTGCACTTTCGAGAAGAAGATGTCTATGCTGCACTCAAACAGGTAGTTTCTATAAAAAAATCCTCTCTCCAGTTTTATATTGCAGATTTTCTGCCATTCATCATGCCATCTATGTCACGACGTATGGCAGATTGCGCTTATTAACTCTTCTTGAGAAGGCTCTCAGCGGTGGCACTCCTCTCTACTGTGATACGGGTGATAAATCGTTAGAAAGCTTTTCATCACTCTACTTTTCTAGATTCCGTACAGTACCTGTACAACATTGAGAGGGGCGATCCTCTTCTTGAAGAGATGGGTGATGCTCTTGGCAAACTTACTGATGAGGTAAAATTCATCCTTGACTTTGACCAATAATTTGAAAATTTAGGTGGCTCCTGACGAAATTGTCGAAACTGCATATGCCGGAGCCAAGAACTACGCTCTGAAGATCAAATCAGCAGAAGACAAAACCCAAGAAAAAGTTGTGTGTCGAGGCTACACGCTTGATAGCAAAGCCAAGACCGTCGTAAATTACGCATCCGTTGCTGTAGCAGTCGATGACAGTATTCAAAATGGAGTTGACGATCTAGGTTACGGTAGTATCACCCTTAACGTTACCAGACCAGAATTGAAAAAGTCTTTGGGAGGAGTGCAAACTTTAGACATTTCAAAGTCCTGGAGATGTGTATTCAAAAAAAATCAAATTCTAGAATCATCTGATAACATTTTACATGTGCCATTTGGATACTCTGAATAAAAATATTTTATTCCATCAATTCATAATGGCGTATAACGTACAGGCACATGATGCTGCTGCCAGAACGGTCGCAGCCACACCCGTGCACAGCGCTGCCCATAGAATGCCGCTCTCTTTCTTCTTGACGACGACGTCTGACGCATTGGGACTGGAAGCACCTACTTTTTCAGGCTTTATTCGTTTCATGTAAACACTAATTTCAGTTCTTGGAGTGTTTATAAGGGCATAAACTAACGCGTCATAATAGATTGACGGGAGCACAGCGAACGAATCTGCACCCGCTTGAGTGACCTCCTCAGCTCTTGGCGTGGACGCGCTAAAAATTAAAATTTTTATTGAAAAATCCTTTCAATCTCACCCGACACAAGCCAATCCCTCATTTGATATCACACAGATTGGTGAATCGGGAGGGCAGCCACAGTCTGCACCACTGAGCTGCATCATCTATAAATATATCAACAGTTTGCATCCAAAAGATTGTGAATTGGAAGAAATGAAAATTTGAAACTCGCGACATCATTTTAGGAGTACGAAAAAGAACTAATGGCGGTGCAGAAGGTGTACGACTAGGTCAGCATCTATACCTCGGGGTACGGTAGGTCAGTGAAGAGGTGAATGTTGAGCCAGAGGCGTCATTTTTATATCCCCAACAGCCTATTTCTAGCCTTTCATATCACAACATTTGACTCTTATCTCTGAATATTATTTCTGGGCAACAAGGATCCTCATTCTGTTGCATATCGTTATGTTGCATACTGTTCGTTCTATCGTTCTGACTGATTGTGAAAATACTTGTGTGTTTCGAGAACTAGAGTATTTGTTCAGTGTTGATAAATAATAAGGAGAGAAAAGAGTAGTGAGTTTCAACATGACTAGTACATTGAACCCCTACAACCACTTTACACTGATGGCATAATGGATAGCGTGATTGACCGATGCGCAGAGCTTTATCTTGCTACACCTTGAAACCTGCAAAAATGATACTTCAACATGACTAGCACTTCCAACTTGTACTGATAATTTACACTGATGGCATAGTGGATAGCGCGATTGGCCGAGACGCGGAGCTTCATCCTACTACACTTGGAAACCTGCAAAAATGGCACGACGATGAGAAAATAAAATTAATATTCAAAATATTAAATCAAAAATAAATAATCGATAATCAAAAATAAAAAATCAATAATCAAAAATGAATAATCGATAATCAAAAATAAATAATCGATAATCAAAAATAAATAATCGATAATCGAAAATTGAGATCATGCCCTTCTTCGCGGCCGCCTCAAGGTGGCCGCGAAGAAGGGTGTACTCTACTTGAATTCATTCGCGTTAATTCGCGAAATAACTCGAAACAACGCGTAACAACTGAAAGTACACATTAGAACTTTCTAAAACACTGAAAAAGGTACAAATACCGGCCTCTCTTCTCTTTTCCAAATTTTAAGGCGATACCCCAGAGGTATCGCATGCCCTGGGGGAACCTATCATTGCTTATCACTTATCAGTGGGACCCCTCAGAAAATCCCCACTGATGCAAAAACGTCTCCTGAGTGTGATCCTTTTAACGCGGGGCAAATTTTTGTTGCGGACAATAGTGAGATCTTCGAAGAACTGCGTCGAATCCATGTTCCGAAACTAATACGAATGACGAGAGGGACAATACAGAGCCCCGCCCTCTCATCTGTCTGGCTCTACTCATAGAGTGGGCCTTCTTCTACGCTCTTCGTTGATCATGATCCTCTCCAACTCCTTCCCTATTCAACCATCTATCTCTTCATTTGATCAACTATAAACAAAAAACCTCTTTGATTGCTGTAACTACGCAGAAGGACTGAAAAAAGAAATTTGGCAGCAGTGGGGATCGTACAAGCGGTGATCAGTGTGGAAGCGTAAACACTACATACTGCACCTCACTCTATCCACTTCGAGGATGTGATAAGTATGTTCGCGGAGCTCTAGCAGTCCAAATGTACGTGAAGACTCCCACTCGACGGAAGCTGCACATCCGTTGAAGCCAACATACTAGTCACATCCACGAACGCTCGTACATTGTCACTATAGTGTAGTGGATTAGCTTCCAGACTGCAGGCTCGAAGTCGCTGATTCGATCCCCGCTGCCGTCAATTTTTTTTCCAACAACTCTACGTAGCTACGGTAATCCCGAACGTGAAAAACTCCCGAGCGAAAAACTCACGAGCGCGATCCTTTAAAGAATACATCATTCGTGGTTTTGAATTGGTAAACATGAACCAACTTCCTGACGATATGAAAAATCATATAGGGTTGTTTGCGGCGGAATGTATTCAGGAGCTGGCTCATTATGTAAATACGGTCATTCCGTAAATAATCCCGAATATCTGATCACATCACTGTACTGAAAACCCATCGTCAACATAATACATTTTTCCAGGTGAGCCAAATGACCAAATGTGCTATGATCAACCAAATGTGCTATGAACTTTGTGTAAACGCGGTACAGACTATCTTAGAGACTGATCAAGCTATCAAAACTAATCTATAGTCCATGACGCTGTAGAGTGTGTAGGAGATGGTGGCGCGGTGGCGATACGGTCGATCCACGGTGGCGATACGGTCGATTGAGCGCTGTCGCACGCTGATGAGTAGTTGAAGAAGAAGTTTATTAGAAGGCGGGAGGAGAGTTTTCAACCTCTTCATGTAGTTGACGAGTTGGACGTGTAGAGCAGCAACGAACTGGAAATCAAAGGAGTTAAATCGATGGAGTATCCAGATGGCAATAGTAGAAAGCAGTAATTACTGATTGTGAGATACAACGCGTATGGAACCGCGGTCTAAACTGATAGAGAAATTCTCGACGATCAGGCAAGGGCGAAAAGTAGAGAGCAAAAATGCAAAGGGGATGGGGTCACGAGAACTGTGTGGAGCCAGGATGCAAACGGCGTTCGTGAGGGAAGGAATCAGGAGAGAGAGAGAAAGAGAAAGAGAGAGAGAAAGAGAGAGAGAGAGAGAGAGAGAGAGAGAGAGAGAGAGAGAGTAAGGGAAGAGAAGGAGAGAGAGGAAGAAGGGGGAAGAGATATTCTGCGCCTCTTACACAGCCTCACTATTTTCTCCCGAACTGTTCTCGAATCACCCGCCATCCTCTAGCCGCCATAGGGCGTGAAAAGTCAGGCGGGCTCTAAACGCGCGTAGTGGGAGAGAGACCGGGAATGGGAGAGAAAGGGTAAGCGGGAGTTAGATAGACAAGGGGAGTATCTAGTCTGTTCGTCTGTTCACCATGTACACAAGCCCAGAGGACTGTCATACTCAACCGCAACGGTCGAAGCTCGGCCGTCCGTGTGTTGTCTCAAGTGCGGCCGATTGAACTTACGGCTCTCAGAAGTCTACATTTCCGGTGTTACCGTAATAAATGGCATGTGTGCCAGACACGAGAAATCTAGAGGTGTCTCGTAGAACAGTGCAGCGGCAAAAGTTACTCCGAAGAACAAACTTGACGTATCGCTCAGCTTTCAGGGCCGACGTAGACCATGAGTTCAAGGAGAGGGGGGTGATGGCACGACCGCAATATCCCAGCCCGGCTTCTCTCATCGATTTCCAGATAACGGCAATAGTTCACGAAGTGATTTAGCTTGTCAGTCCGAGTTTGTCAAGCGATGGTCACCATCGAAACCTACTAAACATGGGCTGTAAACGCTACTGTCTCGCAAATATCGTCGATGATAAATGAATAGAAAAAATGAGAAAGAATAAAAGCAGGGGTAGGCAGCGTATGTGGCTAGAATTTCCAGAAAAAAAACCCGTAGGAGGGGGTGCGTAGAAAAATAATGAAATTCAGGACCTACAGTAGTGCTATGATGAATTATGGCAGGGAAGTGCGAGACTATCGATGACATGATTGGAAATCAGTAATTACTGATTGTGAGATACAACGCGTATGGAACTGCGGTCTAAACTGATGGAGAAATTCTCGACGATCAGGCGAGGATGAAAAGTAAAAAGCAAAAAGGCAAAGGAGATGGGGTCACGAGAGCTGTGTGGAGCCAGGATGCAAATGGCGTTCGCGGAGGAAGAAATGAGGAGAGAGAGAGAGAGAGAGAGAGAGAGAGAGAGAGAGAGAGAGAGAGAGAGAGAGAGAGAGAGAGACAGAGAGAGACAGAGACAGAGAGAGACAGAGACAGAGGCAGAGAGAAAGAGAGAGACAGAAATCACCACGATGCAGTGCTTTACAAAAAACTTTTCGTGTCCGACTCTATCACCCACACGGCACAGGTTCAACCCCCAGAAGCGAGAAAATCTCGTTTGCATATTTGGCTCTGTTGCTCACCCCATCGATAGCTTCATTGACGCGCTCTACGCGTGCTTTTCGGCGCCGCTTCGTCGTCTTCTTCCAGGCAGGACCCGAGGAGGATGGCGATGGAGTTGATGATACTGATTGCTTCGCTGGCCGCCACTGTTGCCCGTGTGCTGCTGATGATTTTTTCAAAAATTCTTTCTAGATTTCAAGTTCACTTTCTTTTTCACTCGTAGATAGCCGTCTATCTGTATTCTATTCTATCACTATGAGCCCCTCCCTTCTCTAACCCCGAAATACTACCAATATCGTCATGACCCACTCCCGGAGAATTCTCTATAAGTCGTTCCTTTTTGGTTCGGTGATTGAGATATCCGAAAACCGGGGAGGAGACGTGCCAGAGAACGAGACCGAAATTCGGTCTTCGGTCGGTCAAGAATTTTACTCTGACGCACAGATAATGCCGTGGTATCAATCCACCTGACTCACAAGTAAACCCGGAACCGAAGACACGTCACATTACCTCTGCGTCGACTTCTTTCAGCGGGAAAATTGGAACCAGGAATTGATTTTAAGTTTGAGAATTTTCTAACATTAACACTGACGCACGACCCACCACCCTCCTCCGTCGAGTAAAAGCAGAGCCAAAATACTCCAGAAATTATTGAGACCAGGAAACCCCACCAGAATCAAAACTTCGAGAAACAAGATGCCATTTTTGCCCTGCTCTCTGTTTCCAAAACTCTTCGTACATTTCACTCAAGACAAGGTAACAGTAGACTGAACATGCAGAACCTAATGCGAGTAAGAAACAACATAGGAAGAAGAATAGGAAGCAGTCCGCTTATTGTTAATTATATGTAGAGCATCATCGCCTTCTTCAGTCCTCGTATTTTCCGAGTCGGATAGCTCAGATCTCTGCGGAAACGCATTTCAAGTGATAACGAACATCATTGAGCGTCAGCTGAAGTAGACTATCAGGGATGTCATCTGGAGCAGAATCTGTCAGACCGCGCAGAAATGAGACTAGACGTCGCTCAGCCTGCAGAGAGCAACTTCATAGCAAGAGAACAATTAGGATTAGTGTTCGTGAAACAATAAACCAGATTCAAAGCATCGCGAAATGAAGCTTCGTTGAACTCTTCATTGTTTGCACTTTAGGTTTCGAAGCTTCGTTTGGCTAGAGAACGGAATCTCTGTTTCGAACGAGATGTTTCGAAACATAGACCATGTTTTTTGTCTGTTCTGACCAAGGGAACTGGAAAGAGAACCTGCCCTTGGGTCCGATGGTACTTGAAACAATCGATTGAAAGAGATGTTCTGCACTCTCCAAAACAGAGACTTCGTTTTCTGTGGCCAAACGAAGCTGCCAAACCTTAAGTGCAACAGGACTGCAATTTCAATTTTATCGAATCTGGTTCGAAGTCTCGTTTCACAAACACCGATTAGGATAAAATTTAAATTTTTTTCTCAAAGGTGCGGAAGAACAGCGGGGAGAACACAGAATGGCTTCCTACTCACTGTGAGGGTTCGATCCCACCCGGCACCCAGAGTCTTTTGCAGCTTTCCAGTCACCTTCCCTGCCCATCACTGTACTCACAGCTTCGATCGATGAGCGGCAGCAGGACTGCATGGGTGAGCAGCTCGCGGATAAAGTGCCGGATTGGATGCGATGGCCATGGGCGACGCTGCAAAAAGTCTCTGTTGTTTGAGGCTGTACGCCGGTGATTTTATTATAAGAGTTCTTTTGTAGCTGATACTGAGCCATAGATTATGTGTCAAACACATCTTCAGACCAAGAAAGTTTGAGAGAGAAAGATAGAGAGAGAGAGGATAATAGAGAGAAGACGGAGAGATAGAGAGAGAGAGCGAGATAGAGAGAGATAGAGAGAGAGAGAGAGAGAGAGAGAGAGAGAGAGAGAGAGAGAGAGAGAGAGAAGAGATACCGTAATCCACCTTATTGTGCCTGGAGTGCGTGTGCCTCGGGCTATCATCATCAGAGGATCGGCCTGATGGTCGACGCTCGTCGACGAGATGAGGCAGAAGGTGATCGACCAACTGAAAACACACCATTCGCCTTATTTTACCGAATCGGAAGCCGCTGTAGCGAAGTGGTTTCGATTCAAGACTAGCAATCGCACAAAGCGGGTTCGAAATCATCTATGAAAAGATTTCTTTTGCGCCTTTTCAAGCAGGATCAAGTTTTCATGACGCTAGGAACTTGGCTCTCTTGTTTACGAGTTGTTTACGAGTTGTTTACAACTTGTTTACACACCTGTCTCCGATAATCAGCTTCAGCATCTCTGCTCGCTAGTGCATAGTGCAGCGCGCCGCGCTCTCCGCCACACAGCTTTTCAGCAATCTTTGTATCGACGAGCGAAGGCGGAATCAGAGCATTCTTCTGCAGAAGAGAAATGATTGGT
Organism: Hololepta plana; assembly: GCA_963695495.1. Classification (NCBI taxonomy): domain Eukaryota; kingdom Metazoa; phylum Arthropoda; class Insecta; order Coleoptera; family Histeridae; genus Hololepta; species Hololepta plana. The sequence continues at coordinate 33,878 of CAVOJK010000442.1, read as the reverse complement.
CGCCAGTTCCAACTAGCTCTGACTCGTATGTAGCTTCCGAGTTTCTTTCGATTGTTATTCCAGCTGATTTTCCAGAGACGGAACAATTTACGTGCCACCAAAAGCTCACTTTACTTTACTTTACTTTATCGCGCTCCGGAGAAGACAAGTTAACCCATCCGATGGTCAACACCGTCGCTTTTTTCTTCTATCTACCTGAATCTCAACTTCGGCATCCGCGACGCGGCGACCGTGAACGACGGCTATCGGCAGTAGCTCCTGACGTAGGAGTGTTTGCTTTGTCAATAATTGACTAGTTATGAAATGTGAGCGATAACTTCGGGATTGGTCCCGAAGCGATTACCGTGTTACGGTAAGGCAGAGAAGCGAGGAGCTTCTCTCAATTGTCATCACTTCATTCTAGGTTCGCTTATCGTTTTCAGGACGTTGTTTCGCGTATTAAATTGTTTAAAATTGTTGGAATATCTCCATTTTTACACGTGCGAAAGGCACGTCTACGAGCGCATGCAGAGCAGCGAAGAGGACGTCGAAGAAGAGGCAAAGCGACGAGAGAGGGCGATTTTCGGAGGCGACAAATGTGAGTATGACTTCAATTTTAGCAGAAACGACGTGTCATGTCTCACCGAGGGTCTTGGTAGAGCCACTCGACCGATTTTCAATATAAACTGGCAAGCGAGAGTCAGCCCAAACACCCGGAGGCTTGAAAGCGGTGAAGCTTCGTGGCGCGAGGACAGGCGTATGTCGAGGGAGGATTTCCCGTGGCTCCAGCAACGCGAGCATGGCGAGGAGGAAGATGAGTTTTTCCTTGGTACGAGATACCACAAAGGCACGAGGTGCACCGAGTTCCACGAGGTGGATTTGCGGAGTCAAACGCAGAGTGCGTGCGACGGTGAGTCGGGTGAAGGACAGAGTGTCCCTAGCCTAGGAAGAGTCCAATTTCCCGTTTCTTCGGAGGCAACGGCGCGGCAGGCAGTGATACTGTCTCACGGCGGATCGATGTGCAACTTCTACAGCGACGTTGGGATCAAGATCGGCACCAGCGAGACGAGGCATCAAGGAGAAACGAGCAGCGCGGTCGCACGAGAGACGGCTGACATGTTCTCGAGGAGACAACCGGACAGTGTGTTTGGAGTCGGGAGTGGATCAGAAGGCGGCGTGAGAAGTTTTTCAAGGCTGGCGCCTGCGGAGTCGTCAAGACGATTCAGTAGCTACGGTGACGATGGGGCAAGATTGACGAATTCTGCGACGATTAGTGCGAGTGCACCCAGCAATGGTATCACTCGCGATTCTTCGTCTAGTTTCCCGCGCCAGCCGGGCATGAGGGAAGCTACGGGAGCGTTCGACGTATGGAGTACAGCGGCAAAGAGGATGAGATCTAACGAAGATCGAGAGTCTTGGTTTCAGGTCGGCGGACACCAGGGTGTGGTTCCACCATTTCTCGAAATGAGGAGATGGCCTTTTTGGCAAGAGGCTGGCGCCTCACAATTCGCGTTATCGGTGATCAGAAACGGGCTAAGGGTCGACGTGGACGACGGATTCTACGAAACTATCACGGAAGATTTGGCGGCTAATCGGCAGTCGACTATTCAGCATCAAGAGTTTGTCTCATGCACAGTGCGTGATTGGATGAAGGAAGGCATTCTTGAGGAGGTCAGCACTCAGGAGCAGTTTTTCTTCCCGCTCCACGTGGTGGAGGGCAAGAAATTACGTTTGATTCACGATTTGAGTAAACTGAATCGTTTTCTGTCTGTCCCCAAGTTCAAGTACGATGACATGACCACCATGTGGCCGTTATTGGAGCGAGATAGTTTCATCACTACTTGGGATATGGCCTCCGGGTATCATCACATTGGAATTCATGAGGACAGTCGTCACCTGCTGGGTGTAAAATGGAATCTGGATGGCGAGACCATCAGAGCTAGGGCGCTAGCGCTACCTTTCGGACTGTCGAGCGTGCCATACGCGTTCACAAAAGTGTTTAGAGTTCTAGTGAAGCGCTGGAGGAGTATGGGTATAATGACAGCGCTCTATATTGATGATGGGATCATTATCGGAAGAACGGAGGATGAGTGTAAAGAAGCTACTGCCCAGGTGCGCGCGGACCTCGAGAAGGCAGGTGTCAAGCTGGCCCACGAAAAGTGCCAGTGGCAGCCGTCGAAGATTGGCAAGTGGCTTGGATATGCGATTGACACGGAGGTGGGCATCGTGGGTCCGACGAGAGAGAGGAGAGAGAAAGCGCTATCGCGCATCGAAAACTGTCTCAAAATCCGATCACCGACGCTGAAAGATCGGCAGAGAGTGACCGGATCGATCGCCTCATGCCACGTGTGTGGTGGCGAAGAAGCAATTTTCCGGTCAAGAGCTTTAGCGAGAGAGTCAGCGAGAATGGAAGAGGAAGGCATCTGGAGATTGCCGTTGAAAGAGGAAGAGAGAGAAGAACTGAAGTATTGGAAGGTGGAGTTTACAGACGGCCTGACACGCTCCTTCGTGCAGGAGGAAGATGAGGAGCCGCCGGAGTTCGTCATCGAATCTGACGCGAGCGCGGTGGCAGCGGGCGCGGTCTGCTTAAGAAGAGGTGAGGAAGTCGCCCGAACGGCGAGAAACTTCAGCGAAGAGGAAGCTAGATCCAGTAGCACGCAGAGGGAACTGCTAGCTATTTTGTTTGCGTTGCGATCTTTCGGTCATCGCCTAGCGAACAAGAGAGTTTTGATGAAAACAGACAGTCAGGCGGCAACGGCAATCTTACGTAGAGGCAGCATGAAGGAAGAACTTCACAGCATCGCCAAGGAAGTCAAGCAGGTGGCAGCAGTGTATGGAGCAAGGCCGAAGTTTCTGTGGATTCCGAGGGCGGAGAATGTACGCGCCGATCAGGTGAGTCGCGATTACGACCATGATGACTGGGCGGTGAAGGATTCAATAGTGAAAATCCTCGCCCGACGCTGGGGAGCGCTCGAAGCTGATATGTTCGCGGATGAGTCGAACGCCAAGTGTACTGTATTCTTCTCCAGGCATGAAGGGCCGGGATGCGCTGGCGTCGACGGACTCGACTCGCATGGATGGTGGACTTCAGGGAGGCTATTATGGTGCGTTCCCCCGCCTTATCTACTCGCATCAGTCATAAAGAAGGCAATGAACTGCAAGTCGCGTATCATTCTGGGCTTCCCTTCTTGGGAAAGCGCCCCATTTTTCCCGCTTATCCGCTCACGGGGTACGTGGGCCACCTTCATAGTCGATAAAGTAGAATATGGCCCCGGAGCTTCCATTCTCGTACCGACTAGTAGCGGAGAGGGTCTCTTCGGCAGAGAGAAAACGGTGTCCGGCTTCACGTTCTGTCTCTGCGACTTCACACGGAACGATCCATGCGCTGCTCGCGCTTTGTAATTCTAGTCCAGCGATAAAGGGACCGTATCCCCAAGTTATCGCTGTTATTTCATAACTAGGGTTATACCGTATGGAGGGAACTTGTTCACGGAAGTAGGTATAATTGACTAGTTATGAAATGTGAGCGATAACTTCGGGATTGGTCCCGAAGCGATTACCGTGTTACGGTAAGGCAGAGAAGCAAGGAGCTTCTCTCAATTGTCATCACTTCATTCTAGGTTCGCTTATCGTTTTCAGGCCCACCCACCCACCCACGATAAGCGACGACGAGCCGCGCATCCGACGACAAGCTGAAGAAGAATGCGCATCATCGAGCACGGGCAGGCAGACGGAAGAAGACACCCGCCCTTCCATCCTACCGTAACCCACAAGCATCGCCCCACTATCGTTAGTTATTCCCTTACACTTTTCACTAACACTAGTTTCTAGTGTTTATGCCTCTCATTACACTACGGTTGTTTGATCGCACCATGTGGCCTAAATCTAAGCCCCAAGCCCTCCCTGTCCGCAACGACCGCTACAAATATTACACATACAAGGTCACATTCTGTAAGCTGGTCTACCTCGTAAATTCAACAATTTTACAATTTTTGTCAGTTTTGGCGAAACCACCCACTAGGGGTAAGCCTATCACACACATATAATGTGAATTGCATCACATACTCTGTATAACAATCGTTGATTGTCTTTGTCATCACACAAATTTTGTGTTGTTATTGCGTGTACCAACGTCCAGCGATAAAGGGACCGTATCCCCAAGTTATCGCTGTTATTTCATAACTAGGGTTATACCGTATGGAGGGAACTTGTTCACGGAAGTAGGTATAATGTCTGTTGAAGAAGCAAAAGAAAGTGCGGGTGGTAGGGAGAGACATACTTGGTCTACTATCCTACTTGTGACAAACACTAATAATTTCCACGCCAATTCAGAATACTCTGGTTTTTCTCACAGATCTGTGACAGACATCTGTGAGCTCACAGATATCTGTCACAGATCTGTGGGTTCGCGTCACGAAACTTGAGAGCCCACAGATCTGTGCACAGATCTGTGAGCTCACGAATCTGTGAGATGTCTGTACAGACATCTGTGAGCTCGAAGCCGGAAAGTGTAAGGCGCAACTTCGAGTGAAATGGGACTTTTTTTTCGGAATTTCGTGAGCTGTACCCACGGCTCCTCTGACAGCACATGTTGCTTTTTTGAGCATGGCCCTGCAGGGAGGGTTTGACTCTTCATATGTGGAGAGTCCGACCGCGTTTCCGTTGATGAAGCGAAACATCGAACAACAACAAAAAAATCAGCCCACAGACATCTGTGAGCTCACAGACGTACCACAGATCTGTGCACAGACGAACACCACAGATCTGTGCAGAGACGAGCTCACAGATCTGTGCACAGATCTGTACACAGATCTGTGAGTTCGTCTGTGCACAGATCTGTGAGAAAAACCAGAGTAGAGCAAAGTCGCCAAGGACAGGCTAAGAGGGGCGCACCGCAAAAAAGAGGCGTGTTTTCGAGGTTCTACAACGCATTCTTACGCGTGTTTGAGGTCCCACAACGCAAACGCGTGAAAGAGCGTGTCTAGTGAGGAGAGTGTGACTATTGATTGACTATTGATTGGAAATTTCCCACGGTGAAAATCTCATGGCGCTCTGAATTGCAGTGCATTTCTAGAGATCGCAGCTCATCATCAGCTCCTGATGAGCGCCTATTAAACCAAGACAATTCACATCCCCATACTCCGAAAAGTTTCGTCGACAAACTCGAAAATAACTATCTCAAACGTCCAAGCCTTTGGAAAGATATGTCGTTCTTTTATTCTTTCGTCGAGCGTAAAATAACTTTGGTACAGTAGCTAGAGGTGTATAGTTCTCTTACCAATCTTGCAAAGTATGCAACGAGGATGCGCAAACGCATTGAACGCTTACTTGCAGAATGAACGGACTGAGCTGCAGCCTCTGCGTGTGGCTCAGAAGACGCGCAAAGACGAAGCGAATTTGATATCTGAAGCTTTTACTTATCGATTCTGGGAGAGATAGACACTGCTCTTTTACCTTGATTGCCCCACTATAAACACACTTCAGCATGTGGATAAAAGTACCGTACGGATAACTCTATAGATCCACAACCCCACCTGCTACTTAAAGTATCTCATTGAGGAAGGCGCGATCATGCGATATGCCGCCACCGCTACCAGCCATTGATGTATTGCTCAATCATCTGTTCGACGAGCAGCTGAGGAGCATCATCATACATCATTTTATGAACGTAAAAGAACTTTTCCTATTTTCTTTTCTGTTGGAAGGTCCTCAAAACCTCAATCGAATGAATTTCTGACACTGCCTAGAGCTGATCTGGAGATATTCAGATCAAGAATATCCCTGGCGCCAGAGTTGAGCCTCGGAGCTGATCGACGGGCCGATCAGTTTCTCACCGGACCCGACATTGACACTTTCTCAGAAGGATAAAATTCTGAAACTGTCTGGACGTGATTTAGATCCATTTCGCAATATCTCTAGAAAGTTTCAGATCGACAGCTTTCTCAGCGTCCGAACTGGTGTTTGGAGATAATTAACGGACCGATCAGTTTCGTCCTAGACCAAGTCTCGACATCTCCTCAATGGAATTGACCTATGAAACTGTTCAGAAGTGGTCAGAAGACATCCAGCTACATTTCTAGGAAAATTCAGGTAAATGTCTGCCCTTGGACTAGAAGAGACATCCATCTGAAACTTCCTAGAACTGTTGCTGGATGTATCGTGACCACTTGCAAACAGTTTCAGGAGTCGATTCCACTGGGGAGATGGAGTCTCGGTCTGGGACGACACTGATCAATCCACTGATCATCTTCAAACTCCGGTTCGGGCGCTGAGAAAGCTGTCGATCTGAAACTTCCTAGAGTTATAGCGAAACGGAAATAAATCACGTTCAGGCAGTTCCAGAATTTTATCATTTTGAGAAGGTTTCAATATTTGGTCCGGTAATAAAATGATCGGCCCATCGATCAGCTCCGAGGCCCAACTTTGGCGCCAGGGATATTATTGATCTGAACATCTCTACAATTATTGCCAGATCTCTTCAGATCAGTTCAAGCCAGTATCAGAATTTTATTCGAAATAGAAGGATTCTCTCCGATCAGGAATTAATCGGTCTACTGATCCGACAAGATCCAGCTCGGTCATCAGAGGAAGCATCAATCTGGAAATCTTCTCAGTGGATGCTAGATGTCCTGCGGTCTGTTCCAGCCAATTGCAGGCTTCCATTCGGCTGATGAGATATCGAAACTTGATCGGAAAACAAGCCATCCTCAAAATGAGCTAGCGATGAAAATGCTGTAGAACGAGCCCAGGGGATCCTGCATGCTACATAATGAGCCAGCTTCTAAATACATTCCGCCGCAAACAACTCTAGATGACTTTTCATATCGTCAGGAAGTTGGTTCATGTTGACCGATCGAATGATGTGACATGCATTCAACACCAACAAAAATACGATTTACTGTGACCAAAAAACCTTTGCGATTACCGTAACTACGGAGAAGTTGTTGAAAAAGAAAAGAGACAACAGTGGAGATCGAACCAGCGACTTCGAGCGTGCAGTGGGGAAGCTAATCCACTACACCATAGTGACATATGAGAGCTGTTCTTGGATGTGACTAGTATGTTGGTTTCAACAATGTGCAGCTTCCGTGGAGTAAGCAGTTTTTACGTACATCTGAACTGCTAAAGCTCAACGAACATACTAATGACATCCTCGAGAGTAAAATAAGGTGCAGTAGTGTAGTGGTTTCGCTTCTACACTGATCATCACTAGTTCGATCCCCACTGCTGTCAATTTTCTTTTTTCAGTTCTTCTGCGTAGTTACAGTAATCCTTTCTGAATACATTCGCCTTTCAGTAATCCTTTCTGAATACATTCGCGTTAATTGGTTAATTAATTGGTTGGTTAATTGGTTAATTGGTTCTCGAATTATCTAATCGGTAGAGAATCAATAGTATTCGTTGGGAATAATTCTTCTACTCCTTTCAAAAATATATCAGGTGTTCCTCAAGGCTCATGCATAGGACCACTTCTTTTTAATCTATTTATAAACAGCATAAGCTCGGTCATACCATCTAGAGTAGAGTATGGAATCTTTGCTGATGATCTAAAAATCTATGGGTATGTACCCCAAGATTATACCACACTTCAAAAGACTATTGATGACATATCGGGTTGGGCCATTTCAAATAACATGACCCTCTCTACAACCAAGTGTGTGGTCATGCATTATGGTAACAACAATCAGAGAAAGCCTTATTCACTAGATGGAAATCTCATTACCACCAAAGATGAAGTGAAGGATTTAGGTGTCACATTCTCATCTGATAGTACCTTCAGAAACTATATTTCTGGTATCCGCCGAAAAAGTTTATACCAAATCAGCACTCTTTTCCGAGCATTGCGTTCTGATTGCCCTCACATACTAACAAAAGCATACACCTCCTACATTTTGCCAAGTTTAGAATTCTCGAGTACGCTTTGGAACCCGAACTCATACTCAGTGCATCTAGTCAATGAAATCGAAAACGTCCAACGACTTTTCACAAGAAGAGTTTTCGCTCGTTGTTGTATGCCTAACTGTAGCTACTCAGAACGGCTTGAATTCCTAGGTCTCAATACATTGGAGTCTAGAAGATTCATCAACGACCTGAAACTTTTGCATAATGCTATCAACGGTGATGTAGTTTTTGAGACTTCTGGTTGCTTCTACCTTGCTCCACTGCGAGTCAACTTGAGAAACTCGCATTCAAAGAGAATTGAATTACCTTTCAAACCGAAGATCTCATACGAAACTTTCGCCAGTAGAGTAGTATCAATTTGGAACAACTTCCCACAGGACGTTGTCGACCTACCATCCAAATGGTTTTCCAGATACTTGAAAACACATATTCAGAACTTGATAACCGATTCTAAAATTCGTATATGATTCCGAACCAACAATCCAACCCACAAAAACAAAAACCAGCACGCAAAAGCGGCGGTGACCATCGAACAACCCTACGCAGATTCCTCATTGGTTACATTGTATTGTATTGTGTCTTCCTGATGGCGATAAAGTAAAGTAAAGTAAAGTAAAGTAATTCGCGAAATAACTCGAAGCAACGCGTAACAACTGAAAGTACACATTAGAACTTTCTAAAACACTGAAAAAGGTACAAATACCGGCCTCTCTTCTCTTTTCCAAACTCCAAGGCGATACCACAGAGGTATCGCATGCCCTGGGGGAACCTATCATTGCTTATCACTTATCAGTGAGACCCCTCAGAAAAGCCCCATTGATGCAAAAAAGTCTCCTGAGTGTGATCCTTTTAACGCGGGGCAAATTTTTGTTGCAGACAATAGTGAGATCTTCGAAGAACTGCGTCGAATCCATGTTCCGAAACTAATACGAATGACGAGAGGGACATTACAGAGCTCCGCCCTCTTATCTGTCTGGCTCTACTCATTGAGTGGGCCTTCTTCTACGCTCTTCGTTGATCATGATCCTCTCCAACTCCTTCCCTATTCAACCATCTATCTTTTCATTTGATTAACTATAAACAAAAAACCTCTTTGATTGCTGTAACTACGCAGAAGGACTGAAAAAAGAAATTTGGCAGCAGTGGGGATCGAACAAGCGATGATCAGTGTGGAAGCGTAACCACTACATACTGCACCTCACTCTATCCACTTCGAGGATGTGATAAGTATGTTGGCGGAGCTCTAGCAGTCCAAATGTACGTGAAGACTCCCACTCGACGGAAGCTGCACATCCGTTGAAGCCAACATACCAGTCACATCCACGAACGCTCGTACATTGTCACTATAGTGTAGTGGATTAGCTTCCAGACTGCAGGCTCGAAGTCGCTGATTCGATCCCCGCTGCCGTCAATTTTCTTTTCCAACAACTCTACGTAGCTACGGTAATCCCGAACGTGGAAAACTCCCGAGCGAAAAACTCACGAGCGCGATCCTTTAAAGAATACATCATTCGTGGTTTTGAATTGGTAAACATGAACCAACTTCCTGACGATATGAAAAATCATAGAGTTGTTTGCGGCGGAATGTATTCAGGAGCTGGCTCATTATGTAAATACGGTCATTCCGTAAATCATCCCGAATATCTGATCACATCACTGTACTGAAAACCCATCGTCAACATAATACATCTTTTCCAGGTGAGTGGAATTTCTACACCTCAAACATAAGTGTACTTTTTCAGTTCTGCTCTGTGTGGGTCATACTCAACCAAATGTGCTATGAACTTTGTGTAAACGCGGTACATACTATCTTAGAGACTGATCAAGCTATCAAAACTAATCTATAGTCCATGACGCTGTAGAGTGTGTAGGAGATGGTGGCGCGGTGGCGATACGGTCGATCCACGGTGGCGATACGGTCGATTGAGCGCTGTCGCACGCTGATGAGTAGTTGAAGAAGAAGTTTATTAGAAGGCGGGAAGAGAGTTTTCAACCTCTTCATGTAGTTGACGAGTTGGACGTGTAGAGCAGCAACGAACTGGAAATCAAAGGAGTTAAATCGATGGAGTATCCAGATGGCGATAGTAGAAAGCAGTAATTACTGATTGTGAGATACAACGCGTATGGAACCGCGGTCTAAACTGATAGAGAAATTCTCGACGATCAGGCAAGGGCGAAAAGTAGAGAGAAGGATATGTCGTTCTTTTATTCTTTCGTCGAGCGTAAAATAACTTTGGTACAGTAGCAAGAGGTGTATAGTTCTTGCAAATCTTGCAAAGTATGCAACGGAGATGCGCAAACGCATTGAACGCTTACTTGCAGAATGAACGAACTGAGCTGCAGCCTCTGCGTGTGGCTCAGAAGACGCGCAAAGACGAAGCGAAGTTGATATCTGAGGTTTTTACTTATCGATTCTGGGAGAGATAGACAGCTACACTGCTCTTTTACCTTGATTGCCCCACTATAAACACACCTCAGCATATGGATAAAAGTACCGTACGGATAACTCTATAGATCCACAACACCCCCCCCCCTGCTACTTACCGTATCTCATTGAGGAAGACGCGATCATGCGATATGCCACCGCCGTACCAGCCATTGACGTATTGCTCCATCATCTCTTCGACGAGCAGCTGAGGAGCATCATCGTTCATCTTTTTATGAACGTAAAAGAACTTTTCCTATTTTCTTTTCTGTTGGAAGGTCCTCAAAACCTCAATCGAATGAATTTCTGACACTGCCTAGAGCTGATCTGGAGATATTCAGATCAAGAATATCCCTGGCGCCAGAGTTGAGCCTCGGAGCTGATCGACGGGCCGAACATCAACAAAAAATTTACTGTGACCAAAAAACCTTTGCGATTACCGTAACTACGGAGAAGTTGTTGAAAAAGAAAGAGACAACAGTGGAGATCGAACCAGCGACTTCGAGCGTGCAGTGGGGAAGCTAATCCACTACACCATAGTGACATATGAGAGCTGTTCTTGGATGTGACTAGTATGTTGGTTTCAACAATGTGCAGCTTCCGTGGAGTAAGCAGTTTTCACGTACATCTGAACTGCTAAAGCTCAACGAACATACTAATGACATCCTCGAGAGTAAAATAAGGTGCAGTAGTGTAGTGGTTTCGCTTCTACACTGATCATCACTAGTTCGATCCCCACTGCTGTCAATTTTCTTTTTCAGTTCTTTTGCGTAGTTACAGTAATCCTTTCTGAATACATTCGCGTTTCAGTAATTCTTTCTGAATACATTCGCGTTCGACTCTATTTGACTCGCACGTCTTGCCCGCCATGATTTACGCGAGTGAAACATGGAACACGACCAAGTCTGAGGAATCTAGACTCGTAGTTACGCAAAGAGCCATGGAACGGGCCATGTGCCATGTGTCCATCCTGGACAAAATCCCCAGCGACACTATCCGACAGCGTACCAAAGTCACTGACATCGTCGAGAAGATTTACGAAGCGAAAAGAAGATGGGCTGGGCACGTTGCCCGGCTTACCGATAATCGCTGGACAATCCGAGTGACCGACTGGTACCCACGTGGCAGAAAACGCCCGCTGGGAAGGCCACCGTCAAGGTGGAGCGACCCTCTATCCAAGCTCTTCGGCCAAAGATGGAGACGAGTCGCTAAGGACCGAGAATTGTGGAAGAAAAGCGTCCTGCATCGTTGGCTGTGAACAATGATGAAAAGCGGACTTCAAGGTATTCAAGGTACATTCGCGTTAATTCGCGAAACAACTCGAAACAACGCGTAACAACTGAAAGTACACATTAAAACTTTCTAAAACACTGAAAAAGGTGCAAATACCGGCCTCTCTTCTCTTTTCCAAACTCCAAGGCGATACCACAGAGGTATCGCATGCCCTGGGGGAACCTATCATTGCTTATCACTTATCAGTGGGACCCCTCAGAAAAGCCCCACTGATGCAAAAAAGTCTCCTGAGTGTGATCCTTTTAACGCGGGGCAAATTTTTGTTGCGGACAATAGTGAGATCTTCGAAGAACTGCGTCGAATCCATGTTCCGAAACTAATACGAATGACGAGAGGGACATTACAAAGCCCCGCCCTCTCATCTGTCTGGCTCTACTCATAGAGTGGGCCTTCTTCTACGCTCTTCGTTGATCATGATCCTCTCCAACTCCTTCCCTATTCAACCATCTATCTCTTCATTTGATTAACTATAAACAAAAAACATCTTTGATTGCTGTAACTACGCAGAAGGACTGAAAAAAGAAATTTGGCAGCAGTGGGGATCGAACAAGCGATGATCAGTGTGGAAGCGTCACCACTACATACTGCACCTCACTCTATCCACTTCGAGGATGTGATAAGTATGTTGGCGGAGCTCTAGCAGTCCAAATGTACGTGAAGACTCCCACTCGACGGAAGCTGCACATCCGTTGAAGCCAACATACTAGTCACATCCACGAACGCTCGTACATTGTCACTATAGTGTAGTGGATTAGCTTCCAGACTGCAGGCTCGAAGTCGCTGATTCGATCCCCGCTGCCGTCAATTTTCTTTTCCAACAACTCTACGTAGCTACGGTAATCCCGAACGTGGAAAACTCCCGAGCGAAAAACTCACGAGCGCGATCCTTTAAAGAATACATCATTCGTGGTTTTGAATTGGTAAACATGAACCAACTTCCTGACGATATGAAAAATCATAGAGTTGTTTGCGGCGGAATGTATTCAGGAGCTGGCTCATTATGTAAATACGGTCATTCCGTAAATCATCCCGAATATCTGATCACATCACTGTACTGAAAACCCATCGTCAACATAATACATCTTTTCCAGGTGAGTGGAATTTCTACACCTCAAACATAAGTGTACTTTTTTCAGTTCTGCTCTGTGTGGGTCATACTCAACCAAATGTGCTATGAACTTTGTGTAAACGCGGTACATACTATCTTAGAGACTGATCAAGCTATCAAAACTAATCTATAGTCCATGACGCTGTAGAGTGTGTAGGAGATGGTGGCGCGGTGGCGATACGGTCGATCCACGGTGGCGATACGGTCGATTGAGCGCTGTCGCACGCTGATGAGTAGTTGAAGAAGAAGTTTATTAGAAGGCGGGAAGAGAGTTTTCAACCTCTTCATGTAGTTGACGAGTTGGACGTGTAGAGCAGCAACGAACTGGAAATCAAAGGAGTTAAATCGATGGAGTATCCAGATGGCGATAGTAGAAAGCAGTAATTACTGATTGTGAGATACAACGCGTATGGAACCGCGGTCTAAACTGATAGAGAAATTCTCGACGATCAGGCAAGGGCGAAAAGTAGAGAGAAGGATATGTCGTTCTTTTATTCTTTCGTCGAGCGTAAAATAACTTTGGTACAGTAGCAAGAGGTGTATAGTTCTTGCAAATCTTGCAAAGTATGCAACGGAGATGCGCAAACGCATTGAACGCTTACTTGCAGAATGAACGAACTGAGCTGCAGCCTCTGCGTGTGGCTCAGAAGACGCGCAAAGACGAAGCGAAGTTGATATCTGAGGTTTTTACTTATCGATTCTGGGAGAGATAGACAGCTACACTGCTCTTTTACCTTGATTGCCCCACTATAAACACACCTCAGCATATGGATAAAAGTACCGTACGGATAACTCTATAGATCCACAACACCCCCCCCCTGCTACTTACCGTATCTCATTGAGGAAGACGCGATCATGCGATATGCCACCGCCGTACCAGCCATTGACGTATTGCTCCATCATCTCTTCGACGAGCAGCTGAGGAGCATCATCGTTCATCTTTTTATGAACGTAAAAGAACTTTTCCTATTTTCTTTTCTGTTGGAAGGTCCTCAAAACCTCAATCGAATGAATTTCTGACACTGCCTAGAGCTGATCTGGAGATATTCAGATCAAGAATATCCCTGGCGCCAGAGTTGAGCCTCGGAGCTGATCGACGGGCCGAACATCAACAAAAAATTTGCTGTGACCAAAAAACCTTTGCGATTACCGTAACTACGGAGAAGTTGTTGAAAAAGAAAAGAGACAACAGTGGAGATCGAACCAGCGACTTCGAGCGTGCAGTGGGGAAGCTAATCCACTACACCATAGTGACATATGAGAGCTGTTCTTGGATGTGACTAGTATGTTGGTTTCAACAATGTGCAGCTTCCGTGGAGTAAGCAGTTTTCACGTACATCTGAACTGCTAAAGCTCAACGAACATACTAATGACATCCTCGAGAGTAAAATAAGGTGCAGTAGTGTAGTGGTTTCGCTTCTACACTGATCATCACTAGTTCGATCCCCACTGCTGTCAATTTTCTTTTTTCAGTTCTTTTGCGTAGTTACAGTAATCCTTTCTGAATACATTCGCGTTTCAGTAATTCTTTCTGAATACATTCGCGTTAATTCGCGAAACAACTCGAAACAACGCGTAACAACTGAAAGTACACATTAGAACTTTCTAAAACACTGAAAAAGGTGCAAATACCGGCCTCTCTTCTCTTTTCCAAACTCCAAGGCGATACCACAGAGGTATCGCATGCCCTGGGGGAACCTATCATTGCTTATCACTTATCAGTGGGACCCCTCAGAAAAGCCCCACTGATGCAAAAAAGTCTCCTGAGTGTGATCCTTTTAACGCGGGGCAAATTTTTGTTGCGGACAATAGTGAGATCTTCGAAGAACTGCGTCGAATCCATGTTCCGAAACTAATACGAATGACGAGAGGGACATTACAAAGCCCCGCCCTCTCATCTGTCTGGCTCTACTCATAGAGTGGGCCTTCTTCTACGCTCTTCGTTGATCATGATCCTCTCCAACTCCTTCCCTATTCAACCATCTATCTCTTCATTTGATTAACTATAAACAAAAAACATCTTTGATTGCTGTAACTACGCAGAAGGACTGAAAAAAGAAATTTGGCAGCAGTGGGGATCGAACAAGCGATGATCAGTGTGGAAGCGTCACCACTACATACTGCACCTCACTCTATCCACTTCGAGGATGTGATAAGTATGTTGGCGGAGCTCTAGCAGTCCAAATGTACGTGAAGACTCCCACTCGACGGAAGCTGCACATCCGTTGAAGCCAACATACTAGTCACATCCACGAACGCTCGTACATTGTCACTATAGTGTAGTGGATTAGCTTCCAGACTGCAGGCTCGAAGTCGCTGATTCGATCCCCGCTGCCGTCAATTTTCTTTTCCAACAACTCTACGTAGCTACGGTAATCCCGAACGTGGAAAACTCCCGAGCGAAAAACTCACGAGCGCAATCCTTTAAAGAATACATCATTCGTGGTTTTGAATTGGTAAACATGAACCAACTTCCTGACGATATGAAAAATCATAGAGTTGTTTGCGGCGGAATGTATTCAGGAGCTGGCTCATTATGTAAATACGGTCATTCCGTAAATCATCCCGAATATCTGATCACATCACTGTACTGAAAACCCATCGTCAACATAATACATCTTTTCCAGGTGAGTGGAATTTCTACACCTCAAACATAAGTGTACTTTTTTCAGTTCTGCTCTGTGTGGGTCATACTCAACCAAATGTGCTATGAACTTTGTGTAAACGCGGTACATACTATCTTAGAGACTGATCAAGCTATCAAAACTAATCTATAGTCCATGACGCTGTAGAGTGTGTAGGAGATGGTGGCGCGGTGGCGATACGGTCGATCCACGGTGGCGATACGGTCGATTGAGCGCTGTCGCACGCTGATGAGTAGTTGAAGAAGAAGTTTATTAGAAGGCGGGAAGAGAGTTTTCAACCTCTTCATGTAGTTGACGAGTTGGACGTGTAGAGCAGCAACGAACTGGAAATCAAAGGAGTTAAATCGATGGAGTATCCAGATGGCGATAGTAGAAAGCAGTAATTACTGATTGTGAGATACAACGCGTATGGAACCGCGGTCTAAACTGATAGAGAAATTCTCGACGATCAGGCAAGGGCGAAAAGTAGAGAGAAGGATATGTCGTTCTTTTATTCTTTCGTCGAGCGTAAAATAACTTTGGTACAGTAGCAAGAGGTGTATAGTTCTTGCAAATCTTGCAAAGTATGCAACGGAGATGCGCAAACGCATTGAACGCTTACTTGCAGAATGAACGAACTGAGCTGCAGCCTCTGCGTGTGGCTCAGAAGACGCGCAAAGACGAAGCGAAGTTGATATCTGAGGTTTTTACTTATCGATTCTGGGAGAGATAGACAGCTACACTGCTCTTTTACCTTGATTGCCCCACTATAAACACACCTCAGCATATGGATAAAAGTACCGTACGGATAACTCTATAGATCCACAACACCCCCCCCCTGCTACTTACCGTATCTCATTGAGGAAGACGCGATCATGCGATATGCCACCGCCGTACCAGCCATTGACGTATTGCTCCATCATCTCTTCGACGAGCAGCTGAGGAGCATCATCGTTCATCTTTTTATGAACGTAAAAGAACTTTTCCTATTTTCTTTTCTGTTGGAAGGTCCTCAAAACCTCAATCGAATGAATTTCTGACACTGCCTAGAGCTGATCTGGAGATATTCAGATCAAGAATATCCCTGGCGCCAGAGTTGAGCCTCGGAGCTGATCGACGGGCCGAACATCAACAAAAAATTTACTGTGACCAAAAAACCTTTGCGATTACCGTAACTACGGAGAAGTTGTTGAAAAAGAAAAGAGACAACAGTGGAGATCGAACCAGCGACTTCGAGCGTGCAGTGGGGAAGCTAATCCACTACACCATAGTGACATATGAGAGCTGTTCTTGGATGTGACTAGTATGTTGGTTTCAACAATGTGCAGCTTCCGTGGAGTAAGCAGTTTTCACGTACATCTGAACTGCTAAAGCTCAACGAACATACTAATGACATCCTCGAGAGTAAAATAAGGTGCAGTAGTGTAGTGGTTTCGCTTCTACACTGATCATCACTAGTTCGATCCCCACTGCTGTCAATTTTCTTTTTTCAGTTCTTTTGCGTAGTTACAGTAATCCTTTCTGAATACATTCGCGTTTCAGTAATTCTTTCTGAATACATTCGCGTTAATTCGCGAAACAACTCGAAACAACGCGTAACAACTGAAAGTACACATTAGAACTTTCTAAAACACTGAAAAAGGTGCAAATACCGGCCTCTCTTCTCTTTTCCAAACTCCAAGGCGATACCACAGAGGTATCGCATGCCCTGGGGGAACCTATCATTGCTTATCACTTATCAGTGGGACCCCTCAGAAAAGCCCCACTGATGCAAAAAAGTCTCCTGAGTGTGATCCTTTTAACGCGGGGCAAATTTTTGTTGCGGACAATAGTGAGATCTTCGAAGAACTGCGTCGAATCCATGTTCCGAAACTAATACGAATGACGAGAGGGACATTACAAAGCCCCGCCCTCTCATCTGTCTGGCTCTACTCATAGAGTGGGCCTTCTTCTACGCTCTTCGTTGATCATGATCCTCTCCAACTCCTTCCCTATTCAACCATCTATCTCTTCATTTGATTAACTATAAACAAAAAACATCTTTGATTGCTGTAACTACGCAGAAGGACTGAAAAAAGAAATTTGGCAGCAGTGGGGATCGAACAAGCGATGATCAGTGTGGAAGCGTCACACTACATACTGCACCTCACTCTATCCACTTCGAGGATGTGATAAGTATGTTGGCGGAGCTCTAGCAGTCCAAATGTACGTGAAGACTCCCACTCGACGGAAGCTGCACATCCGTTGAAGCCAACATACTAGTCACATCCACGAACGCTCGTACATTGTCACTATAGTGTAGTGGATTAGCTTCCAGACTGCAGGCTCGAAGTCGCTGATTCGATCCCCGGCTGCCGTCAATTTTCTTTTCCAACAACTCTACGTAGCTACGGTAATCCCGAACGTGGAAAACTCCCGAGCGAAAAACTCACGAGCGCGATCCTTTAAAGAATACATCATTCGTGGTTTTGAATTGGTAAACATGAACCAACTTCCTGACGATATGAAAAATCATAGAGTTGTTTGCGGCGGAATGTATTCAGGAGCTGGCTCATTATGTAAATACGGTCATTCCGTAAATCATCCCGAATATCTGATCACATCACTGTACTGAAAACCCATCGTCAACATAATACATCTTTTCCAGGTGAGTGGAATTTCTACACCTCAAACATAAGTGTACTTTTTTCAGTTCTGCTCTGTGTGGGTCATACTCAACCA
Source organism: Hololepta plana (assembly GCA_963695495.1). Lineage (NCBI taxonomy): Eukaryota > Metazoa > Arthropoda > Insecta > Coleoptera > Histeridae > Hololepta > Hololepta plana. The sequence goes on along the minus strand of CAVOJK010000442.1, from coordinate 15,826 downwards.
AATGTGCTATGAACTTTGTGTAAACGCGGTACATACTATCTTAGAGACTGATCAAGCTATCAAAACTAATCTATAGTCCATGACGCTGTAGAGTGTGTAGGAGATGGTGGCGCGGTGGCGATACGGTCGATCCACGGTGGCGATACGGTCGATTGAGCGCTGTCGCACGCTGATGAGTAGTTGAAGAAGAAGTTTATTAGAAGGCGGGAAGAGAGTTTTCAACCTCTTCATGTAGTTGACGAGTTGGACGTGTAGAGCAGCAACGAACTGGAAATCAAAGGAGTTAAATCGATGGAGTATCCAGATGGCGATAGTAGAAAGCAGTAATTACTGATTGTGAGATACAACGCGTATGGAACCGCGGTCTAAACTGATAGAGAAATTCTCGACGATCAGGCAAGGGCGAAAAGTAGAGAGAAGGATATGTCGTTCTTTTATTCTTTCGTCGAGCGTAAAATAACTTTGGTACAGTAGCAAGAGGTGTATAGTTCTTGCAAATCTTGCAAAGTATGCAACGGAGATGCGCAAACGCATTGAACGCTTACTTGCAGAATGAACGAACTGAGCTGCAGCCTCTGCGTGTGGCTCAGAAGACGCGCAAAGACGAAGCGAAGTTGATATCTGAGGTTTTTACTTATCGATTCTGGGAGAGATAGACAGCTACACTGCTCTTTTACCTTGATTGCCCCACTATAAACACACCTCAGCATATGGATAAAAGTACCGTACGGATAACTCTATAGATCCACAACACCCCCCCCCCCTGCTACTTACCGTATCTCATTGAGGAAGACGCGATCATGCGATATGCCACCGCCGTACCAGCCATTGACGTATTGCTCCATCATCTCTTCGACGAGCAGCTGAGGAGCATCATCGTTCATCTTTTTATGAACGTAAAAGAACTTTTCCTATTTTCTTTTCTGTTGGAAGGTCCTCAAAACCTCAATCGAATGAATTTCTGACACTGCCTAGAGCTGATCTGGAGATATTCAGATCAAGAATATCCCTGGCGCCAGAGTTGAGCCTCGGAGCTGATCGACGGGCCGAACATCAACAAAAAATTTACTGTGACCAAAAAACCTTTGCGATTACCGTAACTACGGAGAAGTTGTTGAAAAAGAAAAGAGACAACAGTGGAGATCGAACCAGCGACTTCGAGCGTGCAGTGGGGAAGCTAATCCACTACACCATAGTGACATATGAGAGCTGTTCTTGGATGTGACTAGTATGTTGGTTTCAACAATGTGCAGCTTCCGTGGAGTAAGCAGTTTTCACGTACATCTGAACTGCTAAAGCTCAACGAACATACTAATGACATCCTCGAGAGTAAAATAAGGTGCAGTAGTGTAGTGGTTTCGCTTCTACACTGATCATCACTAGTTCGATCCCCACTGCTGTCAATTTTCTTTTTTCAGTTCTTTTGCGTAGTTACAGTAATCCTTTCTGAATACATTCGCGTTTCAGTAATTCTTTCTGAATACATTCGCGTTAATTCGCGAAACAACTCGAAACAACGCGTAACAACTGAAAGTACACATTAGAACTTTCTAAAACACTGAAAAAGGTGCAAATACCGGCCTCTCTTCTCTTTTCCAAACTCCAAGGCGATACCACAGAGGTATCGCATGCCCTGGGGGAACCTATCATTGCTTATCACTTATCAGTGGGACCCCTCAGAAAAGCCCCACTGATGCAAAAAAGTCTCCTGAGTGTGATCCTTTTAACGCGGGGCAAATTTTTGTTGCGGACAATAGTGAGATCTTCGAAGAACTGCGTCGAATCCATGTTCCGAAACTAATACGAATGACGAGAGGGACATTACAAAGCCCCGCCCTCTCATCTGTCTGGCTCTACTCATAGAGTGGGCCTTCTTCTACGCTCTTCGTTGATCATGATCCTCTCCAACTCCTTCCCTATTCAACCATCTATCTCTTCATTTGATTAACTATAAACAAAAAACATCTTTGATTGCTGTAACTACGCAGAAGGACTGAAAAAAGAAATTTGGCAGCAGTGGGGATCGAACAAGCGATGATCAGTGTGGAAGCGTCACCACTACATACTGCACCTCACTCTATCCACTTCGAGGATGTGATAAGTATGTTGGCGGAGCTCTAGCAGTCCAAATGTACGTGAAGACTCCCACTCGACGGAAGCTGCACATCCGTTGAAGCCAACATACTAGTCACATCCACGAACGCTCGTACATTGTCACTATAGTGTAGTGGATTAGCTTCCAGACTGCAGGCTCGAAGTCGCTGATTCGATCCCCGCTGCCGTCAATTTTCTTTTCCAACAACTCTACGTAGCTACGGTAATCCCGAACGTGGAAAACTCCCGAGCGAAAAACTCACGAGCGCGATCCTTTAAAGAATACATCATTCGTGGTTTTGAATTGGTAAACATGAACCAACTTCCTGACGATATGAAAAATCATATAGAGTTGTTTGCGGCGGAATGTATTCAGGAGCTGGCTCATTATGTAAATACGGTCATTCCGTAAATCATCCCGAATATCTGATCACATCACTGTACTGAAAACCCATCGTCAACATAATACATCTTTTCCAGGTGAGTGGAATTTCTACACCTCAAACATAAGTGTACTTTTTTCAGTTCTGCTCTGTGTGGGTCATACTCAACCAAATGTGCTATGAACTTTGTGTAAACGCGGTACATACTATCTTGAAGACTGATCAAGCTATCAAAACTAATCTATAGTCCATGACGCTGTAGAGTGTGTAGGAGATGGTGGCGCGGTGGCGATACGGTCGATCCACGGTGGCGATACGGTCGATTGAGCGCTGTCGCACGCTGATGAGTAGTTGAAGAAGAAGTTTATTAGAAGGCGGGAGGAGAGTTTTCAACCTCTTCATGTAGTTGACGAGTTGGACGTGTAGAGCAGCAACGAACTGGAAATCAAAGGAGTTAAATCGATGGAGTATCCAGATGGCGATAGTAGAAAGCAGTAATTACTGATTGTGAGATACAACGCGTATGGAACCGCGGTCTAAACTGATAGAGAAATTCTCGACGATCAGGCAAGGGTGAAAAGTAGAGAGCAAAAATGCAAAGGAGATGGGGTCACGAGAACTGTGTGGAGCCAGGATGCAAATGGCGTTCGTGAGGGAAGGAATCAGGAGAGAGAGAGAAAGAGAAAGAGAGAGAGAAAAAGAGAGCGAGAGAGAGAGAGAGAGAGTAAGGGAAGAGAAGGAGAGAGAGGAAGAAGGGGGAAGAGATATTCTGGGCCTCTTACACAGCCTCACTATTTTCTCCCGAACTGTTCTCGAATCACCCGCCATCCTCTAGCCGCCATAGGGCGTGAAAAGTCAGGCGGGCTCTAAACGCGCGTAGTGGGAGAGAGACCGGGAATGGGGGAGAAAGGGTAAGAGGGAGTTAGATATAGACAAGGGGAGTATCTAGTCTGTTCACCATGTACACAAGCCCAGAGGACTGTCATACTCAACCGCAGCGCTCGAAGCTCGGCCGTCCGTGTGTTGTCTCAAGTGCGGCCGATTGAACTTACGGCTCTCAGCCGTCTACAGTTCCGGTGTTACCGTAATAAATGGCGTGTGTGCCATACACGAGAAACCTAGAGATGTCTCGCAGAACAGTGCAGCGGCAAAATTGACTCCGAAGAACAAACTTGACGTATCACGCAGCTTTCAGGGCATAGCCGACGTAGACCATGAGTTCAAGGGGAGGAAGGTGATGACACGACCGCGATAGCCCCGCCCGGATTCTCTCATCGATTTCCAGACAATGGCAATAGTTTACGAAGTGATGTCGCTTGTCAGTCCGAGTTCGCCAAGCGATGGTCACCATCGAAACCTACTAAACATGTGCAGGAAACGCTACTGTCTCGCAAATATCGTCGATGATGAATAAAGAGAAAAAATTGAGAAAGAATAAAAGCAGGGATAGGCAGCGTGTGACTGGAACTTCCAGAAAAAACACGTAGGAGGGTGTGCGCGGAAAAATGTAGAAAGCAAAAATGCAACCGAGAAAGGGTCACGAGAACTGTGTGGAGCCAGGATGCAAAAGGCGTCCGCGAGGGAAGAAATAAGGAGAGAGAGAGAGAGGGAGAGAGAGAGACACACACACACAGAGAGAGACAGACAGACAGACATACAGACAGACAGAGAGTCAGAGAGAGAGAGAGTCAGAGAGAGAGACAGAGAGAGACAGAGAGAGACAGAGAGAGAGACAGAGAGAAAGAGAGTAAGGGGTAGAGAGGGAGAGAGAGGAAGAAGGGGGGGGGAAGAAATATTCTGCGCCTCTTACACAGCCTCACTATTTTCTCCCGAACTGTTCTCGAATCACCCGCCATCCTCTAGCCGCCATAGGGCGTGAAAAGTCAGGCGGGCTCTAAACGCGCGTAGTGGGAGAGAGACCGGGAATGGGGGAGAAAGGGTAAGAGGGAGTTAGATAGACAAGGGGAGTATCTAGTCTGTTCACCATGTACACAAGCCCAGAGGACTGTCATACTCAACCGCAGCGCTCGAAGCTCGGCCGTCCGTGTGTTGTCTCAAGTGTGCCCGATTGAACTTACGGCTCTCAGCCGTCTACAGTTCCGGTGTTACCGTAATAAATGGCGTGTGTGCCATACACGAGAAACCTAGAGATGTCTCGTAGAACAGTGCAGCGGCAAAATTGACTCCGAAGAACAAACTTGACGTATCACCCAGCTTTCAGGGCCGACATAGACCATGAGTTCAAGGGGAGGGGGGTGATGACACGACCGCGATAGCCCCGCCCGGATTCTCTCATCGATTTCCAGACAATGGCAATAGTTTACGAAGTGATTTCGCTTGTCAGTCCGAGTTCGCCAAGCGATGGTCACCATCGAAACCTACTAAACATGTGCAGGAAACGCTACTGTCTCGCAAATATCGTCGATGATGAATAAAGAGAAAACATTGAGAAAGAATAAAAGCAGGGATAGGCAGCGTGTGACTAGAACTTCCAGAAAAAACACGTAGGAGGGTGTGCGTAGAAAAATCGTGAAATTCAGGACCTACAGTAGTGCTATGATGAATTATGGCAGGGAAGTGCGAGACTATAGATGACATGATTGGAAATCAGTAATTACTGATTGTGAGATACAACGCGTATGGAACTGCGGTCTAAACTGATGGAGAAATTCTCGACGATCAGGCGAGGGCGAAAAGTAGAAAGCAAAAAGGCAAAGGAGATGGGGTCACGAGAGCTGTGTGGAGCCAGGATGCAAATGGCGTTCGCGGAGGAAGAAATGAGGAGAGAGAGAGACAGAGAGAGACAGAGAGAGACAGAGAAAGACAGAGACAGAGGCAGAGAGAAAGAGAGAGACAGAAATCACCACGATGCAGTGCTTTACAAAAAACTTTTCGTGTCCGACTCTGTCACCCACACGGCACAGGTTCAACCCCCAGAAGCGAGAAGATCTCTTTTGCATATTTGGCTCTGCTGCTCACCCCATCGATAGCTTCATTGACGCGCTCTACGCGTGCTTTTCGGCGCCGCTTCGTCGTCTTCTTCCAGGCAGGACCCGAGGAGGATGGCGATGGAGTTGATGATACTGATTGCTTCGCTGGCCGCCACTGTTGCCCGTGTGCTGCTGATGATTTATTCAAAAATTCTTTCTAGATTTCAAGTTCACTTTTTTCACTCGTAGATAGCCGTCTCTCTATATTCTATTCTATCACTATGAGCCCCTCCCTTCTCTAACCCCGAAATACTACCAATATCGTCATGACCCACTCCCGGAAAATTCTCTATAAGTATAAGTCGTCCTATTCTGATCATGAAGTCTACTCCTATCCGTCGCTTGGGCAACCGGATCAGAAACATCCTAAACAAGCATGTCAATGGAGCAAAGTATTATTCAAGAAGCGGTGGCTGCAGAGTCTGCAGAGTCAGAGTCAGACCCCGCTGGCGCTGCATTATGAAACGTACTGAAACTAAAAAAAATTCCCTCACTCGTGTTTAACTAGCCAGGTGACTCTCTACTACTGTAAGGCTAGAGCGTGAGAGAATCGAGACGCAGGGGCACGAAGAAAAAACTCAATAGTGTCAGTGGTTCTTGAATTCCTCACTCTCTCGTCTTACAGTAGCCCAGGGTGACCTGCGTGGTGGTTAATAGGGTGGCGAAAACCGATAACCGATAATCGGTTTTGGCTCGCTCATCTTGCTATAAAAAGAGACTGGAGGTTTTTACTTCATCTACGGTCACTGTAGCGGTCGGAGCAGCGTTTGTTCGCCTTACTTTCGATTTTGAACGCTTGTCGCCTTTATTTACTCGTCGATCTCCAGCCAGTAGCGATATGATCTGTCCTGCTTATCCTGTGCCCATTCAATCTGTGCCTATTGATATGAATCTCTGCCAATTTATATATAAAGAGGCACAGATTCCTAAAGAGAATCATCTGAAGAGAGAAAGAGAGCAGAGAAAGAGGGTTAGATATCGTGATGGAGAGGAAACAAGGAGAGGAGCATACGGGAAGTTGAATGATAACGCGCTCTATCGATTCCATCACATCCAATAGTTCAAAACGTGATGTCTGCAAACTTTGACTTCAGCGGCAAACGTATTCTCGTCACTGGAGCAAGTCAAGGTATATTATTAGTTTTTTTACGAACGAAACTGAAAATCAGGTTCCTCATTGTTCCAAAACCTGGTGGTGATGAAGTCATGATAGAGTCTGATTAGGAATCGGCAAGGCGCTATGCTGTTCGCTCTCTGCACGAGGAGCTTCTGTCATAGCTCTAGCGAGAAGTGCAGCTGGTCTTCAAGAGCTACAGGTTCAACTTATTTGAGCAAGATATTTCAGAGCGCTAGTTTGCTTGCCCTCGTTCGAAATGGGCGGTCTTCCTTGTCCCATATGGGTAACTACGGTATATGAGTAGGCAGAAGCTCGCAAGTAGACCATAGAAATGTGCAAACAAAGGTTTGACATGGATAACTGAGCGAGGGCGAATCTTTTGCATCTCATTAGCGCTTTCTCGTCCTTCCTAGGTCTCTTTTCATTATATCATCCAGTGTCTTACGTAGGTGGAAAAAGCCTTAGTTTTACGAACTCTCGTTCAGAATACAAGCCCAAACATCGATATCATCGTCGCCGATGTGACGGCGCCTGAGAGTGAGCTGGCAGATGCGCTGAAACCATTTCTCCCAATTCATGGTGAATTTGATGAGTGCAAAGAACGGAAACTGTTCTCCAAATTCCCATTTTGTTCGAGAGCTGTTCCAATTTCTCTCCTGTCTCCGAGTTTTTTGTCAGAAGGTCAGTGTGCGAAAGCAAATTCATGCCTACAGGTTTGGTTAACAACGCTGGAATCGCGGTCAATGAACCGACAGGGCAAGTGACAGTCGAGGCACTCACGAGGTTTGGCTGCCTTGATTGCAAAACTTTTTTTTAAAAAAAAATCAATATCGAAATTCTCAGAACGCTGAGCGTCAACCTCCAAGGCGCAATTGTACTTTCGCAGGTATGCAAGCAAGCAAAACGATTCTTGAGAAAGTAGGAACGAGAACCTCTCTTACGCAGATTATCGCAAACTCGATGATTGGAGAAAACGTGAAAGGCTCAATCGTCAACGTTTCCTCGCAAGCAAGCTCGAAGCCATTGCCAGAACATCTTGCATACTGTTAGCGCCCTTTTCAAAGACAAGAGAAAAAATGCGGAACGGATAGATGATAATGGAGAGAAAGAGAGAAAATGATCAGGCTCATCGAAAGCAGGCTTAGATATGGCGACGCGCTGCATGGCCCAGCACTGGGGCCAGCATGCAATTAGAGTCAACGCCGTTGCGCCCACTGTCGTCATGACCGAGATGGGCAAGCAGGTTCGCTCTCAGCTATTACTGGGAGACGGCGAGCATTGAATTGCAGTACTATATGATCACACTTCCACTTGCCCTAGCGCCTCGGTGACCACGAGTTCTCGGATGATGATCTTCGAAAGTTCAGCCGACTCCGATGAAGATGCTACTGTGAAATAATCTGGAATTGCACATCCAACTCTACTCTAGAACTGGAAGTGGAAAAGTGGAACATCCCGGACTGTAACTCAATACCCGCCGTCTCCCAGTAATATCTTCTTTCATTGGGCACACTCGATAGGAATCTCATCCGATGCAAAAATCGAAAAAAAATCAGAAATAGTCGCAACAATGGATGAAACCGATCTCCACAGAATTGGAGCGATCCGGCTAAGGCAGCCACGCTCCTGGATAGAATGGCTATGCCAAGATTTGCCGGTGAGCACTCGATTCCGAGAGAACGATGGTCAACTTTGACCATAATGCGATGAACGATCTGTTGTGCGGCACTGATAGCAAGCCCATCATTTCTGTTCAGAAGAGAGCGAAGTGATCAACTCGATCATGTTTCTACTGAGTGACGCTTCGAGCTTGACAACAGGTGAACATTATTTGGAAGGTCATTGACAGAGCGGCAGAGAAAAATTATGACTAAGAAAAGAAAATTGAGGGGGAGAGAGAATCAGAAGTGCGAAAGTGAGGCGAGGAAGCGACATCGATTAAAATGTTCGCTGTCAGGACATATATTGCCAATCGACGGTGGTTTCACAACATGCGCATGAAGTCATCGATACTAAGTGTGTTTATGAGTAATATCCTGAGACTTGTATTTAATCGAATGTAGAACTTTGAGATGACTTTCGGTGATAAAATATACTGAAAAGTTGACTTCGAAAACATACTCACGATTTACAATCGATAGTTTGGTCAGTGATACGGTAACCCGATTTTTCGATTTTTCTGAAAAAAGAGTAGGAAGTAACGAGGAGTGAGAGATGAAGAGGAGAAGAATAAGCGGTGAAGAAAAAGTGAGAGAGAGAGACAGAGAGAGGGAGAGAGAGGGAAAGGGAGAGAAAGATAAAGAGAGAGACAGAGAGAGACAGAGAGAGATAGAGAGAGACAGAGACAGAGAGATGTGACTGTCGGTGCCTTGCCACAACACCTTGGTGATTTTTTTATGAAAAAGTTACTCATTCTCTACTTTTTGTTCTAATACCACCGGCTCTTACACTTCGCTTTTGATACTCCGCTCTCCTTCTCTAGTTTCCCACGGATCTGTGTTTCTTTCTCCGTTTTTGTCAAGTTCCTATATACTCGGAAATGAATACATCGAAATGATCCTTCCACGTCGATTCGACTCTTTTCGTTCTCTTTTTCTCTCACCCCCTGTGTCATCGAGAATGACACACTGTGAGCGGATAGTGATAGTCGGTACAGAGTCCTCTCTTATGTGTTGCCTCTCTCCTAGACTCGATCTCTCTATGAAAATCTGCGACGACTGGCTTGTACTCTAGATCGAGCTGTGTTAGGTTAGAGAGAGGAGACCCAGAAACAGTCTTGACGGCTCACTCAAAGGTCAAAGTCTAACGGGTACTCATGTGTTATTCTGCCCACACTAATGTCGAACGTCTGTGTTGTAGGGTGGTTATGGCGAGACGCGGGTACCCGCACATCGACTGTCATAATAGAGTGTATCGCGCGATCAGCTGGCTTAACTCATTTGTCTCGCACTTGTCTCGCTCAGACCCCTTGTATTGCATTCGTCTCGCTCGAGAGCGAGATCCCGCACATTTGTATTCCTATCACATTGAGAGAAGTGGAGGGGTGTGGATCAAGGTCTAGAGTGGCAGAAGGGGGAAGAGTTGACATGAGCGTACATAGCGTAGTGGTTGTGTCTCCTCGTCGAGGATCTCGTGACGCTTGTTCGACACCCGCCGTGGTTCCCAACTCTTTTGCAACTTTGAGCAAAACTGAAAGGAAATTGCAAAAGAAAAGTCTCTGTGTGGGGAATCGAACCGACGATGATACGGGCGTGAGGCGAACGTTTTACCATTGCGCTATCAAGACACAGTAACAGAAGGTAAAGTGTTGCGAGAAGAGAGGATGACTCGGTAGTGGACAGACACTCTCTCCCCACTACCCACGCCTGCAAAAGCGCGAGATCCCGCTCATGAGCGAGATCTCGCACCCTTCTCCCCTCTACCCTTGTCTCGCTCTTGGCCCGCACCTCTTCGCGATATACTGCTCGAAACGCGAGATACTGCGTCTCGCCATAACCACCCTACTGTGTTGATGAACTTTATTCATATGTTTCAAATCAAGGCGAGGTTGTGGTTGCAGAATTACACAAATTGCATGTTCTCATGCACATTTTTAGCATCAGCTTGGAATATCTGAAAATGTTTTGTCTCACCGCACTCTTTGGGTTACCAAAAGGGATCTTGTGAATATAATGGCAGGGACGAAAAAAACTAACCGAGCATTACCACACAGACCCTGCTTGATAGGACAGTCGTACGCCATATCCGCACAATTTTTCTGGAAAATGTGGAAATAGAAAAAGGTGATGAGTAGAACTGACGGTGTTTGCCGCGTCTGTTGTTTCCTCAGCTTTTCTGATGAGTTTGACGAGTTCAGAGATATTGAAGCCATCGATTCCTTTCCCAGCTCCTTTGCCTTTGCTCTTGCGCGAGCTCAGACTGAAAATGAGGATTTCTGAAAAATGAATGCGTAAATGCGAGAAGTAGAGATCTGTTGAATATACTGAGCATGTAATACATAAAATTCTCATCAACAGCTTTTTCTTCTGGTCACTAGTCGACAATGCAACCACATTCGACTTCACTAACCGATCAGCTCCTTCTAAATTGCCGGCAAGGCCAGATATGGTGAGAACGTCTGATCCACCCCCGGCTGACGATGAGGAGCGGCCAGGAGTACAGAATCCACAAGTTTTTGCACACCTGTTGGCTTTATGTATTCTAAGTAGATCCAATGCTGAGAACAGCAGGAAGTATCAGAAAAATGTTGTTTGTAAACTCACTGTTTCTTCATCATTTTTTTGAAACTCGCATGCTCACACAAATCTGCAGTTTCATCACAGTCCGAAGCGATATCACGGCATTTTCTGAAAAAAAGTTTCTCAATGAAACGGTGTTTCATTAGTGTTGTTTCAAAATCAGTTAATGTTGTGTTATCGTCTATTCCGCGTCCTGCTGCATTTATCACATAATTTGTTCTCAATTTGGAAAACGTGATAATCATTGTCGAATCGTTGAAAGTGCTGTTGATGTGGATGTTTGTCAAAATTTAATAGAAGGTTTACGTTTTGGACGGTCGTCGAGAGAGCGCTGAAGATTTGCGCGTGCCACCGATTGCACTTCCTGGCGCTCGCACTGCACAGATTTTAACGATTACGCGTTTCCCACCTTCTTCCATGATCACTCCATCCTGGGTATCATCAATCATTTGTCGAGACGTTCTCATGCTTTTTGGGATTCTCTTTCACTAGCTTTTCATCAGCGTTAGGAAGGTGAAATGATATACTCGGTAGTCGCGGGGGCGACGCCGCCTGCGCTTGCACGGCGGCAGCTGCTGCCGCCACCGCCCGAGACTGCAATACATCAACTTCGTGAAAACTGCGAACTTGTCTAAAAACTAGAAAAACCCTTTCATGTTGCCGGAGAAATTGCGATGGTGACGTACAACAACAGAGAGAGCTCCTTCGCTGGCTGCATTAGCTGGAGCACCTGCGCTGGCGCCGGCACTCCCCTCAGTGCCTTCTTCATCCGAGCTCTCGCTCTCATCAGCAGACGCCGCAGCGGCTGCGGCTGCAGCTGCTGCCTGGCACACGTTGCACGTCTTCGGGCATGATTTGTGCATCAAATCGACCTGTTCGATAGTAACGAATTGAGATCGTATGGCCACTCACTACCTAATAAGACCCTTTCTAATAGCAAGCTTCTGATCGGGTTTTGTTCTCTATTCACAAGTGCTAAAATCAATGAGCTCACGTGCACTGCAACAATATTTTTTGCATCGTTGTTTTCTTTTCTTTCTCCGAAAAAAGTTCTCACGACAGCTCTGAGGGCGAATGTTATCATATTGGGCGATCTGTAGGAGGGAGAGGCAAAACGACACCATCGAGAGAGAGGGAGAAAGAGAGTACGAAAGAAAGAGAGAGATAGAATAGAAGAATGAGAGAAGCTCTCATACAAGGTAATGAGCTAGACAGTTCGCGCGTTCTCGCCCACACTTGTGAACAATAAGCAGTACTGTGGAAGTAAGCGATGATCGCCAGGAGCTGTGATCAAGTTGATGAGAATTCTAATGATCAGCGCGGGTACCTCGCAACTTCGATGATCACCCAGGAACACACTCACTTTTGTATAACACAAGTCACTGCGACGCTCACAATCGCGTGAATAGTCGATGCAGACGCCTAGGAATAATAGTAAATGTACGTGAGATCACCCTGCATCAACAGGTGTAAATTCAAATGACAGTAAACATTGGAGAAGCAAGCATAGCCCATTTGGTTGATTCGATTTCTAACCAGAGTCGTACTCCTCGAGTTCGGCAATCTTGAGAATGGTGAAGAGAGTAGCAATCAGTGTTGTCGAAGGCGTCAACATCGCCAGTACTGGTCTCATCAGAGACGTCGATTGAATTCCAGTTTCGAAGCTTACTGTATTTTATTGAAAATAATCACTAGTAGGCTTAGCAACTAGTCAAGTGAAGCTGGCTGCACAAAATCGACTTGAGGGATGTAGGAGTGGACAAAGACTCTATCCGTGCGTCGGTGTCACTGTCATTCAGTGTGTGTATTGTTTGTTTGCACTAATAATCGCCACATCTTAGAGGTGAGCAAGGGGAGAGAGGGATAGAGAGAGAAGTAGAAATTGGAGCGAGGAGAATGAATAAAGGAGGATTTTGCGCCTCTAGTGACTCGTTGCACACTTTCTTCACACAAAATGACGGTCTGTAAATAATTCAGAGTTTGTAGAAGCATCGAGCAACGCTCTCGCTGTTTTGATCAAACCGCGAACTCTTTCAGCATCTCAGGGCTATATGTCCACTAATCAACGAGAGCGCGTGCACTCATGAAACGATGAAGAGGGCAAAAACGCAGAGGCTCGCGCCTCTCTCGAGTTGCTCTTTGATATGAACCGATATTGCTTCTCCACACTCATTCTCTTGCTTTTCACATGGCAAAGCACCTAGGAAGTAGTGGAAAGAGAGAGAGTATCAGTTTGTGAGTGGGAGTTGTGAGCAGATCATGAAGAAGTGAGAAAATCAGAGCGTTAGACGGAAGCAGAGAGATTTGAGTATGCGAGAGACGGAAGAGGAGGGAATGAGGCGGGTGTGTTACAGCGCTTCTTCCCATTGTGCCGTAAAAGGTATATTCGAGGTATGAGGATGACGATGATGACGAGAGTGAATGGAAGCAAAATAGAGAGCAAGAAAGAAAGTGTCGTCGACCAAAAGTAGTGGTCACTCCGAGTATAAATAGGGGAGCTCAAACCTGCCAAACACAGGCCAGTCGTTGAGCATCAACTTCTGCTCTAGTGACCATGTCTAAGGTTTGTTTTTCTATTCTTATGAAACTCCTTATCCAAATTATCTCAAAAACACTATTTTCAAGCATTTTCATCGAGAACGAAAACTGAGATAACCAACCAGGATATTCCTTCTATCAGTTCATCGCTACTATCGCGACCACGGCCTCTGGCTTCGCCCTCGTCTTCGTCGTCGGCTCTCTCGTTTTCCTCGCCAACGACATCACTTCTTTCAATGATGATGCACTCGCTGATCTGGCTGAGTTCAAGGTCGGCGGGATTCCCAGAGAGGCAGGAACACACATGAACATACATGAACTAATTTAGATCGAGAACTCACAATCGGACAAACTTTGAATATTTTCAGCTGCTCGCCAACGACGCATGGACTGATATGATTGTCGCCAACGGGGCTCGTTCCACCGTCAACACCATTCCTTTCCGTCGCGTGAGATCTTCACAATTTACTCCTCTGAGAACAACTCGTTTCTGAAACGTATGAAAATGATGATTTTCTTATTTCCAGGCTCGCCAAGCTTATGGAGAAGATGCCCCCGCTGTCGGCGGCAGCGACTCCAAGTGCAATTGTGGTGACTCGCCCAACACCTGCCCACCTGGACCTCCCGGACCTCCCGGAGCGGCTGGAGAGGATGGTGAGGACGGCGCTGCTGGAGTCGATGGCAACAAGGGAGAGGTACTCACATTTTCTGATCCACTCTCTCTGTCTCTTTCTTGTTCCGGGATGTCGTTTGAACTTCTTCAAAAGAGAGCGCACTCCAGACCGGCGCCGCCGCTTCCGTCAACCCCTACGATCAGGCCGCTGCTGCTGAATGCACCGTCTGCCCTGCTGGTCCACCGTAAGTTATTCATCATTCACACACCAGTGATCATCTATACAAAGATTAACCCACCTTTCAGGGTGCTCCCGGACCCGACGGCGCTCCTGGAGCCCCCGGAAACGATGGTGACGATGGAGCTGTCGGTGCCCCTGGAGCTGATGGAGAGAACGGCCCTGCTGGACCTGCTGGAGACGCCGGACGCGACGGACGTGCTGGCCGCAACGGAAAGCCCGGAGCCAAGGGAGCTAATGGAAAGCGCGGTCACGGAGCTCCTGGAAGAGCTGGTCCCGCTGGCCGTGCCGGTTCTCGCGGAAAGGCTGGAGCTCGTGGAGAGGCTGGAGCTCCCGGAAAGGACGGTGCTCAGGGTCCTGCCGGACACCCCGGACAGCCCGGCCAGCCTGGTCTCGATGGCGAGGACGGTACCGATGGCGAGGGAGGACTCCCAGGAACTGATGGAGCTTACTGCCCATGCCCCGCTCGCTCGATGGACGTCGCTGCTCAGGCCGCTTCCGGAGGCTACCGCCGTAGAAAGGCCGCCAAGCACTAAATGCCCTAGCATGTGGGACACGACCGACTCCCAAATAGCGCACAACATGATTCGCCTGTTTTCACAGTTGTACGAAATTAGTAGTTTGCGTAGAGCAGCTAGTGATAAAACATTATTTATCGAGTTAATTTGATTTTTTTGGTCATCGGTATCGGCCTGGGTAACAGTACTGAATGTGGAACTTTCGGTTCGATTCCATCGCCGAATTGGGCAAGTTCAACACACTATTTTGCTTAGCTCTGTTTTCTCATTTTTCTCTGTCGATCCAGCTTTTGTTCTCACTTTTCATCAGCGCTGTACAGAAGCGTTTTTGCGCAGTACATCCTGAGCCTTATTCACTAGCTCTCGGAACAGGAGTCAGCAACACGCTCCAGTAAGACGTGAAGTGTGGTGGACTTACCTCGGAGTCTACTGCACCGTGAGAAAAAGGAAGCTGGTGCTCGAGAAAACGCGTAATATGAAACGTTTTTTCGACACTGTCCCAATAAGTGAGATGCTCAACAGATTATTCTGCCGATGTATGTTGTTTTCATTTTTGCATTGGATAGCGTCAAACAGAAAAACTAAAGAACAAAGAAAAAACTCATTTTGAAGGCTAGAACTTTTGCCAAATTCAACAGAACAACTCATATCGTGTTACCACGCGTTTATTGTGTCCAGCCGGAGCAGCGATTGTAGCAAGTACAGACTTATTAGTGGTGCTCGCATTTGAAATTGTTTTTTTATCATCCTAGCAAAGGCGGAAGCAAGATGGTTCAAGATCCAAGGATCTTCTTTGAAATAGCACATGGTTTTTGTAGTAAAGACTTTCAGAAACAATGAGGGTTCACATAGGTCCAATATCGGGCCTCTCCTACTGGATAAGTTTCCTTCCTGAGCTAATCTTCAAAGTTATTATATTTCAGCAAAGCTATACAGCGTGGCTCCGAAATGGGGTTTCCATTTCAAATACTATTTCAAGTACTCATTCAAGTACTTGAGGATGGAAGCCGTGTTTCAAGTCTGAAACACTTGAATCTAATGAGGATTGCATCAAATCAGTTCAAGTACCTGAATGAAAACTTGAAAAGTACTTGAAT